>VZQC01011685.1:1751141-1786402 GCA_009823505.1 Rhizomys pruinosus
AAAAAAAAAAAAAAAAAAAGACCAAGACAAGACAAGACAAAAAAACTGTCTGCCAAAGTAACCAGGCATGGAAAGAACAGAGCAGATGCTATACAGATGTTTCCTCACAGCAGGCTGTTGTTTACCAGGCTCATGTTAGGGACTACAATAGTGCAGGGGCCACAGCAGGCTTCAAACTCTAGCATGTGCTGAGGGCTTGCTACTGGTGGAGTATCTCTGATTATACCAGTCTGGACAGACTCTAAGAGGGTCCTCTAGTGGTCTTCAGCTCAACTTCCTATGTACAAACACACACACCTGTGTGACCATCAGCAAACAGGGGTATGTACAGCTGTGGGGTTCCCTTTAGTTCCCATTTTAGCTGCTCTGTCTGCAGGGCTCCCCTGCCCACTCTGAGAAGCCCTGAAAAGGAGTCTGTGTGCAGAAAGGATGGGGGCCTCATCACTGCTGTGCTGTTGGGTTTGGGTGGTTATACAAGAGCCAATGGATACAGTGAGTGGCTCCAGCCCATCGGTGTGCAGAAAGGACCTCACCTCCCTCAGTGGGCAGGGGAACTCTCCTAACCAGGAAGCCTCGTTGAAGGAATGCCACTGGCAGAAAGGCTGCATGCCCCATGGAAGGTCAGCATCTCCCCAGGAAGAAGCCTGATGAAGAATGGAGGTAGAGCAGGGCACTCACTTGAGAAGCTCCAGCGTGATGGTCCCCCGGGGCTCTGCCTCCACGCTCTTGCCCCAGAACTTCAGCTTTGGATAGATGGAGCCATGGAACACAAAGTCCTGGTTGAGACCTTCTGAGTAAAATGCACTAATAGGAGGGTGGTGACTGACCTGCTCAGATACAAATCTGAACCCCAAGTCTTCCCTAGGCCCAAAAATGAGAAAGGAAGGGGAGGAAAGGGAAAGAAAAATGCTACATTAGTAACAGGAGAACAGGACTGACTGCCAACCCCATCAAGCCACCCTTCCCTCCCAGCTGGCAAGCAGCTCTGGGCCCAAATACCTCTACCTGTGAGAGATAGCAGAAGTTCCCAACACAAACCTCCCAGAGGGCACATCTGGCCTAACAAAGAGAGTGGACAGCCACACACCACTGCTCAGAGCACACTTTCACTCTTACCAAGCAAGTACCTACCTCACTGCTCACCCCAAAGATACTGAGCCAGACATGCCTCAGGTGCAGGTCAGCCCCATCCCAAAGTCTCATTTCAAACCCCCAGGGACTTCTAATGCCAGTATACCTAAAGGGCTCTTGATTCAAGAGCCTGTGAAGGGGTGTTCCTGGGTAGCCTTTAAGGAGGCTCCCAAAACTTCTATGATAGAATGCCTCAGACCCCAAAATATTTCTGGCCAGGAAATGGGATTTTTAGCAGACTCTCTTATTCAATAAAAAATGTCAGTTTTTAATTGTTCCGGAACTATGAATACACCTACAGTTGTAGTCATTAAGAATTATAAAAGCTAAACCACATAATTACTAACTTAGCTGGAATCAGAATTCCCAATCATTACAGAGGAAGGAAAGTTGAAAATTTAGATTTTAAAAGGTTGCCTGCCAAGGTATTTAATCTACAAAATGAATACTTGTCTAAGAAAAGCAAGCATATTTTTAGCTGTTCAGGAAGACTCTGAAGGGAGGAAAGGCACTGTACACAGCCTGGTCTGTATAGTACTGTGAAGCAGGAGGCATGGAGGCACTGGTAAGCAGGCCTGAAGAGGAACACTGTCAACCCAGGTGTGAGGCAGCTCTCCTGGAATTGTAAAACTTCAGTTCAGCCTCTGAATTAAGTTCCAATAAGGCTAAGGTTCCTGCTTCACATCCACTCAGCAGTTCAGCCTATTCATAGTCTTTCATCTGTATGGCAGTGACAGCAGCTTCTCTTCTTCTTCCTCTTCCTCTTCCCCCTCCTCTACCTTCCCCTTATCCTCTTCCTCCTCCTCTTCTTTTCTCAAGACAGGGTCTCCCTGTAGCCCCAGTTGGCCTGGAACTCACTATATAGACCAGGCTGGTCTTGAACTCACAGAGATCCACCTGCCTCCCAAGTGCTGGGATTACAGGCATGCGTCACCAGGCCTGGCTCATATGGCTTTTTCAATCATCCAGAAACTTTACCATTCTGCCTTATCTTTTTCAAGATATCTTAAGAACTTCCTGATAGCTAGATAAAGTTTTACCTCAAATACCTCCATGTGACTGGGGCTCACAGGTGACTAGTGTTGGGTAACTGCTGCTCAAGAGTATCCAGAAAAGGAAGGACCCACTTCATGGATTCAGACAAACCCATGCCCCTAAGAGCAATGCTTGGGGCCAGTCTCTCCATCATTTGGGCCTGTTTGCTCTCAAGTACAGAATGGACTGTCTCTATAGACCTTCTTGTCAGGACACATCAAACTCTCTCCTGATCAGCCCAACTTTCTCAGCAAGTGTTTGGCCTCTGCCAGCAGCATCCCAATATAGCAGCAGTGCTCTAGAGTGGAGGGCAGACCAGTGGCTGGCCTCTGCCAATAGGCAGGAGCAGAGAATTTGAAACCAGCATTCCTAAACTGCAGACTGAATTCTTGGCAGGTGCCCAGGAGACCCTATACTGACAAAAATGACAACGGACAAGCACATGAGCTGATGCACAGGCATCAGGACCAACAGGCTCAGGTTGAGATAGTGGAACATTCACACACTGAGGGCAACATCACTTGAGGTAGGCCAGCACCAGGTCCCACAACCATCTACCATAGAAAGGCTTACCATCAGATTACTCAGGCAACAAAAGGCCCACACCACCACCAACAATTTCAGGGAACTATGCTTCTCTTAATCCAAGAGCCATCAATTGCTCAACATACCATTTTTTTTTACAATAGAAAAGAAAAAAAAGTGGCAAAATAAACCATAACCCAGAAACACTGCAACAGGAAAAGCTGTAACATTAAAAACTGTAACATGGCCAAGTGTGGTGATACGTGCATGCATATATATATATATATAATATTATATATATATATTATTAAAGGCGTCTGGTACACTTGGGAGGCAGTGGCAGGCGGATCTCTGAGTTCAAGGCCAGCCACCTGGTCTACAGAGGGAATTTCCAGGACAGCTGGGACTACAGAGGAGACCCTGTCTCAAAAAAAAAAACACAAATGTAACACATTGATATGCCAGGAGTGGTGGCCCATGCCTTTAATCCCAAGCACTTGGGAGGCAGAGGCAGGCGGATCTTTGTGAGTTCAAGGCCAGCCTGGTCTACAGAGTGAGTTCCAGGACAGCTGGGGCTACAAAGAGACCCTTGTCTAGAAAACACCAAAAAAAAAAAAAAAGTTTTTTCAAGAGTTGCCCATGTTCTATAAAGAATGTTTTCATGATTAAAAAGCCAACGGGAAGATGGAGAGATGGCTCAGCAGTTAAGAGCACCAACCGCTCTTGCAGAGGACCAGGTTCGACCCCCAGCACCCACATGGTGGCTGAGAACTGTCTTTAACTCCAGTTCCAGGGGAATCTGACGCCCTCTTCTGACCTCCAAGGCATTGCACGACGACACCGGTGCAGAAACCTACATGCAGATAGTACATTCATATGCATACAAAATAAATAAAATAAAATAAAAATAAAAGAGTACTGATTGCTCTTGCAGAAGACCCAGATTTGATTCCTAGCACCTACATGGTAACTAGCAACTATCTGTAACTCCAATTCCAGGGGATCTGATGCCTTCTTCTGATCTCTGCAGGCACTGCACAACACAGGTGCACTTACGTGCAGGCAATACACATAAAACTTTAAAAAAGCCAAAAGGGGGCTGGAGAGATGGCTCAATAAAGAGCACTGGCCACTCTTGCACAGGACCCAGGTTTGATTCCCAGAACCCACATGGAGGCCTAACAACTATCTATAGCTCCAGTCCCAGGGGATCTGATACCCTCTTCTGACCTCCAAAGGTACTGCATGAGATGGGTGCACCTACCTACATGCAGGCAATATGTTGATACACACAAAACAAAACAAACAAAAACAAAACAAAATTTAAAAAGCCAAAAGAATGAGGGGGTTTTTTTTTTTTTTTTTTTTTTGTTTTTGGTCTTTTTCGAGACAGGGTCTCCCTGTAGTCCCAGCTGTCCTGGAACTCACTCTGTAGACCAGGCTGGCCTTGAACTCACAAAGATCCGCCTGCCTCTGCCTCCCAAGTGCTAGGATTAAAGGCGTGCGCCACCACACCCGGCTTTTTTGGTGTTTTCAAGACAGGGTCTCCCTATAGCTCCAGCTGTCCTGGAACTCACTCTGTAGACCAGGCTGGCCTTGAACTCACAAAGATCTGCCTGCCTCTGCCTCCCAAGTGCTAGGATTAAAGGTGTGTGCCACCACGCCTGGCTAAGATTCAGTTTTAATAAAATATCCTAGTAAATTATGAGCTGACTCATAGGCAGTGGTGAGGTGTCTTGGCAAAACTTTTTTTTAATTAATTAATTAATTTATTATTTATTTATTTTTGAGACAGGGTCTCCCTAAAGCCCCAGCTGGTCTGGAACTCACTCTGTAGACCAGGCTGGCTGGCAAAACTCTTAAGAGAATAAATACCAGAGTAGGGTGGCAAGAACCTGCCCTCCTGCCTGTAGCCCCACATCTTGTGGCAAATAACTACGATGCCAAACAGTGAGAATCCCTCATCTAAATCCCTCCAGCAACCTTCTTCCTCTACTGTCAGAGCAGTTCTACTTGCTAAACTATACTGTGGTCTGGCAGGGAGGGAGGGATTCTTGCATTCTGGAGGCACAAACATATTACTTTGGCTACTGGGTCCCAAGGTGGCAGACTAAGAATGATCTTCACCAGCACAAATGGGCCTACTAGGAGCTACGCATATTCAACTACTTGTCAACAGTCCCCAGAGGCTCAGTCAGGCTAAGGAAAACTGCACCAGGGGTCTGTGACATGTGCTCAGGATGTTTTTCACTGTGGCAGCATCTCTATGACAGTTTTTAACTACAGCAGAGACAGTGTTGGCAAAGTAGATAGTGAGAATCCCCTAGTCCATCCCTCCAGAGAGGCCCACCACCAGCCACGTGCACCAGCACCTGCAGTCCAGGCTCAGGGGCCTGCTGGGTCCAAGGACAAGGATGGAGGGATATACACCATTCATGCTTGAGCATTCTGCCATTGACTGTCCTGGCCTTCTCAGCCTGGGAGCCTTGTGTTCTATAGGGCTCCAAGAGGCACAACACTGCCCAGAAGAAACTACTTGGAGGGAATTTCAGCAGACACAGACCAGGTGTTGTCTGGCTAATTACTCTAAGCCTATCCAACCATTCTTGAGACCCTGCAGCACAGGCATGCAGTAAACAGTGACCACTGTAGTTCCCCTTTTCTTTGGGTTATGTACCACTCATCAAAGTGATACAGCAAATGACCTAGTTCTGCTTATAAATACTGGCTCCATTTTTTTTTTTTTGTCTTTTTGAGACAGGGTCTCCCTGTACCTCCAGCTGTCCTGGAACTCTCTATGTAGATCAGGCTGGCCTTGAACTCAGAGAGATCTGCCTGCCTCTGCCTCCCAAGTGATGGGATCAAAGGCGTGCACCACCATGCTCAGCTTGGCTCCATTTTTGTTGAAAGCTAGTAATACCCATGTCTCTGCCATGTGGTGGGCATAAACCACTGTCAGCAAACACAACCTCCTTCCTTAACCCCACTGTACCAAGCACCTATACTCAGCTCCATCTTCTACCACCAGAGTTCTGATCCATCATTAACATCACATTCTCTGTGTGGGAACACATTCTTGCCTATAGCATTACAAATACTGCAATAGCTCCCAACTCCAAGTATCAATATGAGCTGAGGAGACAGCACTAAGGAGAGATTCAAGCCCTTTTGTTAGCCCCAGCACCTCTGCAAGACATTCATGATGGGCTCTCCTTACCTGATCAACTCATATGTCTCCCCCAAGAGTGGGTTGAAGGGTTTGCCAGTCCTCTCCCACTGGGAAGCCACAGCTGAAACAGCAAAGGCAGCTACAGACTGCAAATAACCCAGAGATGTGTCAGGACAATCTCAGGCAGGATGTCAAGTGAACAACCTCCCAACAGGTGTCTGCCTACTCTGCTGACATAACTTTCCACTTATAATGCTTCAAGATTACAGAATTTCTGGAGGAAAATGCCATTTGTTACCTACCACTTCCTCAGTCACAAGAAGAAGGAACAACATGTTCTATACTCCAAGCCAGGCACCCTGCAGATGCCACACCATGTCAGTGTGTCTGGCTCACAGAATGTGCATGCTCAGGCACTCCTGCCCACATACATGTACACACACACACACACACACACACACACACACACACGCTTGCTTTCATACACAGAGACACATGTAAACACTTCTCCAACCACACAGACACATGCACATACATGGGGCAGTGGTTTTAAAAAGACTGAAGAAAAAAAAACCAACTCCACGAGGCTGCAACTTCTAAGGAAAGGTGGCAGCAGGGAGTTCTTAAACTGGCCAGACATCTGTGGAGAGCACACTTCTCACAGATGGTCCACCAGCAGGATACCTGGGTCCCTACAACTATGAGGTCAGTCAGGCAGTCACTTAGGGGCACTGAATCTGGCCTTGCACAGTCATATGCAGTCACACACACAGTGCCCACCTGCATCCTCTCCAGGGGCTGGAGCTGGCTTGAGGCTTTGTGAATGAGGTACACATGCTCCATGTACTCCGTGATCCGCTGCAGAAAGCTCAGTGGCTCATTGAAGGCTATCGGCATTGTGATCTTGGACAGCTCCTAGAAGTTCCCAGGAAGGCATCTGTCAGCTTCCTGAAACTTTTGGGCATGTTTCCCATTCTACTCTGAGTGCTCTGAGAATCACTGCCCACAGTGAGCCTCAGACTCCCATGCAGTCAAGGTCTTAGGAAAGCTTTGTGAGCAAGTCATTTGCTAGGACCCTCAGCTATCTTCCTGAGTGGCAGTCCTGAGTGTCTTCCATCTCCCAGCTCTGGGACCCTCCCAACCTGCATCACATGCAAGTGATTACAGAGAGCCGCTGCATCACCCATCTCCCACTCCACAAACTCCTGGACCTTAGGGATGGAGAGACTGCACAGTGGCTAAGAGCACTGGCTGTTCTTGCAGAGGACCTCAGTTTGGTTCCCAGCACCCACATGGTGACTAACAACCATCTGTAACTCCAATTCCAGGGGCATCTGATGCCCTCTTCTGGCCTCTGCAGGTACTGCACTTGAATGGTCCACATACACATACACACGAAATATAAATAAATTTTACCACTCGGGAGACAGAGGCAGGTGGATCTGTTTGAGTTTCAAGGCCAGCTGGGGATACAGGGAGACCCTGTCTCAAAAAGACAAAAAAAATAAATAAATTTAAAAATTTTATAACCTCGCCCTTAGCTTCCATGACCTCCAAGATGACAAAGAAACACCTTGGCTGTCAGGCAAACCTCTCCACAAAGTGGCCTTGCTTGAAGGTCTTTGAGAGTCTGCAAGGTGACTTGGGAATTTTCTCCCAAGCACTATAGGCTATACCTCCCGACTCCACAAAGTTCATGTTCAGGGCACAAAGGTCCACAAGGGGCTATTCCTGAGCTGGACTTCTAGAAAGGAGATTTCAATAGAGAAGGCAAGAAGGGCTGCCAGGAAAAAGGAAAAGCTGCACACAGAAGAGCAGACTCCAGAAAGACCAGGGCCAGGAGTGGTTGAAGCCAGGACCATGGGCAGAGGTAGCTCCAGGAACAAGGAAATCTCTTGGTCCTATGCTGACTTGCAGGATTCCTCAGCTGTCTTGAGGGCCAGGATGACCTCTCTGCTCAGAGTGGCCTGGGGAAGCAGTATCCACAGCATGTTATCTTTAAGACAGGCCCTCCTGGTCAGGTGCTGAGCAACCTGGTAAAAGACAGGGCCTGCTTGCAGGCTGATCTAGGGAGATCCCACTGACACCCTGAGAGCAAAGGCTCTGAGCCAGAGTCAGTGAGGCTCCACACTCAGGCTACATGCCAAGTTAAAGGGTGTTTGAACATCTGGGAACATGAGGATTCTGCCCTTGGAAAAGCTGAGACTGAACTTACGACTCAGGTGTTCTGGCATGCATGACTAAGGCCACGTCAGGAAGTTGCCCACATAAGAGCAGCAGGAAAGACAGGAAGCCTATGACCATTTCGTCATTTCAGGAACAAGCACCAGAGTGACGTGAGGGGAGACTGAGACAGAGCCCAGAGAAGTAGGGAGGGGAGAAAAGATTATGCATGTGGCTAGACAAGATTTAATGTCCCCAGGGCTGGAGAGATGGCCTAGCGGTTAAGAGCGCCGACCGCTCTTACAGAGGACCCGGGTTCAATCCCCAGCACCCACATGGCGGCCTAGAACCGTCTGAAACTCCAATTCCAGGAGAACTCCAGTTCCAGGGGAATCCGAGACCCTCTTCTGACCTCTGAGGCATTGCGCGACATGGGTGCACAGACCTGCATGCAGACAGTACATTCATACACATACAGAAATAAATAAAAAAAAATTATTTAATGTCCCCTTTGGGTACTGCATGCCTGGCAAATGCAGGGAAGTTGAACCCACAGCCCACGGCCCAGGAGGCCAGAGGTGAGCAGTGGGCAAGAGGAAGCAAAGATGGCCACAGCAGGAAAGAGGCTAGCCAGACTCAGGGGCACAGGCCAGCAACACCACTTACAGCCTTGGGTTCTTTAGGCCCCTGCTGTGGACTTAGCCACACCCAGAAAAACGCCAACAAATTTCTCCTTTGGTCCAACAATCCATGTCTGGGCACATCCCTGAGCCTCACACATGTAGAACTAGTCACTGTTACCAAAAGCCAGAAATAGCCTAAATGTCCAAACAGGGCACTATCTTACTCAACTGCAAGGCAATGAATAGAGACATGAAGCAGTTACAAAGACCACTAGAGAATGACAGCTAAGTAAGAGCAAGGGTTGAGAAAAGCCTATAGATGCTCAAGACATGGGAGAAGTCCTACACAGAAGTCAGGGTGTGGGACATAGAGTCCCAACGCCACGAGGACAGGTGATAATTACTTGTGAGGCAGGACTAGCACAGAAATGAGTTACCTGGAATAGACTACTATGCTCTGGATGTGGTCTGAGTGTTTCTCAAGGCTTGGTGCATTAATTCTCACTGTGAAGTATTCAGAGGGTGTGCTGGATAGCTTTAGTGTCAACTTGATTCACCTGGGTTGAGGAAGCCTCAATTTGAGAATTGCCTCCATTAGACTAGCCTATGGCCACATCTGTGGAGTATTTTCTTGATTGTTGGATTATGTGGGAGGGCCTAGGCCACTGTGGGTGGTGCCACCCCTGGCCAGGTTGTTGTGTACTATATAAGAAAGCAGGGTGAGCATGGATAGGCCAGGGGAGCAAGCCAGAAAGCAGCTTTCTTCTGTGACCTGGGCCTCAGCTCCTGCCTCCAGGTTCCTACCTGAGCTCCCTAAGTGGCGAACTGTGACCCAGGAGATGTAAGCCCAATAAATCCTTTCCTCCCCAAGTTGGTATTGGTCAGAGTGTTTTGTCACAGCAATGGAGAAGCAAACAAGAACAGAGGGCAATACTCAATCCAGCTATGGTGCTCAGTGGGGTTCCCTTGGGAAGACATTAGGATTATGTATAGTCCATGGTGATGCCTCCATGGCTGAACCTGGAAGCTAAATAATAGGGTTGGTACAGAGAGAGAGAGCTCAGAGGTTAAGAGCACTAGCTGCTTTTGCAGAGGACCTGGGTTTGATTTCCAGCACCCACATGGCAGCTAAGAATTGTCCATAACTCCAGCTCCTGGGGATTGACACCCTCTTTTGAACTCCATGGCCACTGCATGACATGGTACACTTATGTCCATACAGGCAATACACTCATACACATAAAAATAAAAAACATATATTAAAAACAATAATTGGGTTGGAGGGATAGTTCAGGTAGAATAAGAGAAGGGACTCCTGCAAGTTGTCAACACACTCACACACACATACACGGTTAGGGGAGCTCAGTGACAGAATGCTTATGGGGCCCTGGGTTAAAGAACCAGTAATGTAAACAAACAAACAAAAGATAGGAAGAGAGACCAGCAGCAGACACAGAACCATCCACACCACTCCCTGCCTCTCACCTCTCCTTGGACTTTCTGAGACATGAGCCAAAATAAGCTTCTTTCGGCCGGGCGTGGTGGCACACGCCTTTAATCCTAGCACTTGGGAGGCAGAGGCACGCGGATCTCTGTGAGTTCAAGGCCAGCCTGGTCTACAGAGTGAGTTCCAGGACAGCCAGAGCTACAGGGAGACCCTGTCTCAAAAAGACCAAAAAAAAAAAAAAGCTTCTTTCCTTTGTGGACCACTCAGTCTGTGGTATTGTGTTATCAGCAACAGAAAAGACTTGTATTTTGGACCCATATTTTGAGACAAAACTAAATTTATAAAAGCAATCTGTAAACATCAAAAATGAAACTACTAAAAAAAAAAAAAAAAAAAAAAGAAACTACTGAGCCTGTGATTCCCACTGGCACAGTCACCCACCAAAGAGCAGAAGAACTTCAGTAACTTCATGATGGGGAAAAATAAACAAGTAGGATCCCCAGTTAAGATCTGTGGACACCATGCAACCTTGAACAAGGCACAGATGAGAGTCATGGCTTACTGTGGTTCCTGCCCAAACAGAACCTCTAACTGTGACTTCCCCAGCTTCCACTGCTGGCTCCTATGCCAATCTGTAACCTTCTATCAGTTTAAAGTTATTTTAAAATAAAAAGTTGAGCTGGGTATGGTGGCACATCCCTTTAATCCCAGCACTTGGGAGGAAGAGATAGGTGGATCTCTATGAGTTTGAGGCCAGCCTGGTCTACATAGGGAGCTCTAGGCCAGCTGCAGCTACAGGAAGATTCTGTCTCAAAAAATAAATAAAAATAAATAATAAAGGTAAAGTTTCCTCTGGGAAGAAAAGACAGAAATACCAGAATGCAAATGGCCACACCCGAGAAATGGCAGGGTGAACTTCTTGACTCTTTGATCCAAGTTTCTTGTTGCCAGGTGTTCGTCCATGGATGAATGTGCAGAAGCCACATGGGAACAATGGGTTCTAATAGGCAGAGAAGACCACAGCGGAGATCTTACGGCTACCAGACACTCAATAAAGGCTGTTGATAGCCTAGTATGCAGTCAGGGCCAATGGCCTAGCAGAGGTATGCAGTTCCTGGCTGAGGAAGGTCCTGTGGCATCTCCTGCCACCTGCTTAACTGCAGAACTGTCATGCTGTCTGCAGTGATGGCATTTCCCTCCCTCCCCTGTGCACTTGTTCCTTTCCTGCCTTGCTGTCTTAAGCCCATGCTGTTTACAAATATGCAGAGTACACTTTCTTAGATAGCAGCAGTGCAAAGTCTCATGGGAGTTTTTACACTAAGCATCATGCTTCAAATGAGCCATCTGCACTCACCAGGCCAATGCACTTTTTCAGGATACTCCACACGCTGAAATCACTTCTGGTGAACATGGGGGCAGGAAGGGCTGTCCTGTGGGGATGTGAGAGCAACAGGCATTTGTTATCCAATGTGTGTGTATGGGGAAGGGTGGGAAGGTTCCCACAGGAACTGTTCAAAGACCTTCTTAGCTTTGAGACCTAAACATCAGTGTCTCCCAATTGTTATGCCTGGGAGAAAAGCTAGGTCACAGGGTTTTTGCATTGCTCCTTTAAAGGCCTTCTGGAACAGTTACTACAACCTTGGACAGGGTTTCACTTTGTAGCCCTGGCTGGCCTGGAACTATGTAGTCCAAGCTGACCTGAAATTCAAAGAAATCTGCCTGCCTCGGCCTCCCAAGTAGGGGATTAAAAGTGTGTGTCACCGCTCCTGGCCCTAGCCTTAGAGTCTTGACCCCTGACCCAGCACTGACCAGGCTGTTGCTGTTTACCTCCCCGAGGAAACTCAGAAGGAAGCCCGTCTCCTTGCATCCCTGGCTCTCCACTTTAGGGTCTACTACCCAAACCCATGACAGTGGATGGAGCCGAGATTGTCAAGAGAGAAATAAGTCACAAAAACTGTTCCAAAGCCAGCCATCTACTCCTCTGACACAGACTTATCTTCCTGAGGTGTAGTTCTTCTTAAGCCATCCTCTATCTGACAAGGCCACAGCCCTCACATTAGCCCCAACTTATACTCTGGTTACCTGGGGACCATAGTTGGCTGTTGGGCTATCTGGAATACACTAAGCACTGTCTCCATAGGGTAAAGGGAAGCCCTCAGTTAGAGATCTGACTGGCTAGTGGGAAGACATGGGGCCCATATGTGTTGGCAACTCACCACAGAACAGGATGCAAAGAAGGCACATAGAGCAAGACCTCAGATACCCACTACTGCTCTGAGGCCACTCCAGATTTCCCTGTGAAATTCTCTTAAGGGGAGCAAGAGAACCCTGACTAGCCATTTCAATCCTGGGATGGTAAGAGCTAGGATCTTACCTAGTACAGAGCTCAGGAAGGGCTCAGAAGGGCATATGAGTCAGGGGAAGAGGAAGGAAGAAGGTATGGCAGCTGAGGCAAAATGACAAAGAACTCAATGTTTACTGAGCATCATGCATCAAGCTGCTAGAATGTTATGCCTTTTGTGGATTTCCACCAGCTAGCACATGGCAAATGGCAGGCTCTGAGGGGTAGAGAATGTGCTCTGCAGAGGGTCATGGTTAGGCGCAAGGATGAAGGTAGCAAGAACCAGGAGGTAAGACAGGAAGGAGCGAGGCAAAGCTCCAGGGGGAGTGCTTGGTCAGTGTCTGGGGACCCAGGCCAGATGCACCTAGGACTCTCCCAAACAAGACCCTGCAGCTAGGACTCAATGCAAAGGCCCAGGGGGAGTCAGACCAGAGCAGAGGAATGAACAAGGACAGGTCCAAGAACGGGGGTGGGGGGGGTGTTGGCTCTCATTCCAAGAAGAGACCCACCACATAGTTCAATGCCCAAGAGGGGGCACTTCTGTGAGCAAAGGGGGACTACCTGGGACAGGGTATGAGACTAGTCCACATGTTCTCTGGGCAGAGGATGGAGGCAGCACCATCAGCTCTGACTGGGAGAAGAACCACTGTGTCTCACAGGAAGAAATGAGGAGCAAGTGGTGCAAAGGCCAAAGCACCAGATGAAGAGAGAAGAGAGGTGGGAGTGCCAAGCTCCCTGCTGGCGAGTGGTTGAAAAGTGCTCTGCACTGAGGAGGGAGATAGTGAAGTCCAGAGAGAACATGAGCTAACTTAGCCAGACCCCCACAGTCCAAGTGAGGTGCTCCATGTGTGTAGATCCAATATATGAATGTAGCAAAAGAATGACACCCTAGGTATTGAGGGGACCCACCATACAAGTGAATAGGCTCATGTGCTGAGGTCAGAGGAGAGGCTAGAGGGCCCCCTAAGACCAAACACACCTCAGTATACATGTCCCATGGACTATCCCTACCCAACAGCAAGTTCTGTGTGTTCCTGGTTCCTCCTAACAGAAACTGAGAACTTCCTATAATGGCTACTGTCATCAGAGTTTATGTGCATGAACATGAACATGCTGGTAGGAGGAGAATGAAATGTGGTTGTGCTACAGCAAGGTGATCAAACCCTTTAGCCACTGTGTTCAGTGAAAGGCAGACAGGATAAGAGGACACTTCTGGTCCCGTCCTCCTGTCTCTATGAGGCCACCAACCAAACATATCTCAGTAAAACATGGTCTCCAGTCCCCTGGCTGACAGGTATCAAGTCTTACAGGACACTTGAAAGTCAGCTGGAACTTGGGACAGGGTGCTCTGCCTCCATATTCATGACATTTAAGGGAGTCCCCTATAGAAATAGGGGGTGACCACAAATATACTTTGAAAAATTCTAGGGCCGGAGAGATGGCTCAGTGGTTAAGAGCACCAACTGCTCTTGCACAGGACCCAGGTTCGAGTCCCAGCACCCACATGGCGGCTAAAAACCGTCTTTAACTCCAGTTCCAGGGGAATCCAACGCCATCTTCTGACCTCTGTGGCATTGTACGACATGGGTGCACCAACTTACATGCAGACAGTACACTCATACACATAAAAAATATAAATAAATTTAAAAAATTAAAAAAAGAAAAATTCTAAGACAACATATATGAAACCACACACCTGTGTTTTTGGACGCCATTCTCTTCAGGTTTCTCCCCACTCTTCCCACTCCTAGTATTTTTGCTGGGATCCAAGTCGATCATTTCACTGACTTTCCTATTTGCCTCTGAAAATTCTCCAGTAGAGTTATCAGAATCAAAGCCTGCAAGAGACAGAACCATCTTCGCTATACTAGGAAGGTAGAAAAACTAACTTCAAGAATGACTCCGAAAGCAGATGCATAAAGATATGCAAATTCTTTGGGGTTTTTTTTGGTCTTTTTGAGACAGGGTCTCCCTTTAGTCCCAGTTGGCCTGGAGCTCACTATGTAGACCAGGCTGGCCTTGAACTCACAGAGATCCACCTGCCTCTGCCTCCCAAGTGCTGGGATTAAAGGCGTGTGCCACCATACCTGGCTGTTTTTTATTTTTGAGGCAGGGCCTCGCTATCTAGCCTAGGCTGGCCATAAGCTCAAGATCCTCTAGGCTCTGCTTCCCAAGGGCTGGGATTAATTATAAGCACATACCGCCACACCTAGCTTTCTGAATTTTTTTGAAAGATTTGAGGAGGGGGAGTTGGTGTTGTTGCTGTTTTGAGAGGGTCTCCCTAGTCCTAGTCCTGGAAGTCACTATGTTGACCAGGCTGGCCTGATCTTAGAGATCCACCTACCTCTGCCTCCTGAGGGTTGGGATTAAAATGCATTACCACCATACTCAGAGCTAAAAGATTTATTTTATTTTTACTTATGTGTATGAATGTTTTGTCTACATGTATGTAAGTGCATCATGTGTGCAAGGAGGGTGTCAGATCCCCTGGAACTGGAGTTAGCAACAGCTGTGAGCCACTATGTGGGTTCTCTGCAAGAGCAGCCAGTGATCTTAACCACTGAGTCATTTCTCCAGCCTCACTATGTAGCCCTGACTAAGCTGGAACTTTATGTAGATCAGGCTAGCCTCCAACTCACAAAGATCTGCCTGCCTCTGCCTCTAAAATGCTAGGGTTAAAGGCATGCTCCACCATATCTGGCTTCTGATTTTTTTTTTTTTTTTTGAGCCAAGGTCTCTCTGTAGCACCAGCTGGCCTAGAATTTGCTAGATAGACCAGGCTGACCTTGAACTCACAGAGATCCCACCTGCCTCTGTCTCCTGAGTACTGGGACTTAAGGTGTGTGCCACCATGCTGGGCTCTGAATTTTTTTTTTTTAAGATTTATTTTTGGCCAAGCATGGTGGTGCATGCCTTTAATCTCCCTTTTTTTTTTTTTTTTGAGACAGAGTCTCCCTGTAGTCCCAGCTGTCCTGGAACTCACTCTGTAGACCAGGCTGGCTTTGAACTCACAAAGATCCGCCTGCCTCTGCCTCCCGAGTGCTAGGATTAAAGGCGTGCACCACCACGCCCGGCTAATCACCCTTTTGAGACAAGACATCATGTCTTTCTAAAAAGCCAATGTTGGGGCTGGAGAGATGGCTCAGCGGTTAAGAGCACCGACTGCTCTTGCAGAGAACCCAGGTTCGATTCCCAGCACCCACAGGGATTTAAGAACCGTCTTTAGCTCCAGTTCCAGGGGAATCTGACACCCTCTTCTGACCTCCACGGCATTGCACGACACGACACGACACGGGTTCACCAACCTACATGCAGACAGTACACTCATACACATAAATAATAATAATAATAATAATAATAATAATAAAAAGCCAATGTCAGCCGAGCGTGGTGGCGCACCCTTTAATCCTAGCACTTGGGAGGCAGAGGCAGGCGGATCTTTGTGAGTTCAAGGCCAGCCTGGTCTACAGAGCAAGTTCCAGGACAGCTGGGGCTACAGGGAGACCCTGTCTCGAAAAGACCAAAAAAAAAAAAAAGCCAATGTCAACTCATGTAACAAACTCCTCTGGCCTTGCTTTGCTGAGCCTGGCCACGCCCCACATTCCAGATCCCACAGAGTCCCACAGACAGTGCAGTTTTGGGGCCATGTCACTTCTCACCTGTGACGGCATCAAAGAATTCTTCCTCCCCGTTCATCCTTCAGTGACCAGGTTCCGTCACCGCTGCAGGCTTTATCCTCCTACTGGATCATTGTATCTCATCTATATTCACGTAGAAATTACTTTACAGATGAACCTTTTCTTGGCCAAAGTCCAACAGACACTGGAGGTTTGAAGGGAGGAATACTCTGGAATAAACTCAGCTTCCAGAAACCATATAGCTTGTAAACAGCTTTTAAATACCCATTCTTAAAACTGATCTCCATTATGTCTAAGAAAAACATGAATGATAACAAATGTATCTCCTTAGGCAGCACAAATGAAAGGAAACACACCTAATGTAAAGAGCCATCAAAAACAGCAGGTTTCATGTTCCAGATCTGTAGGCCCAGCTACCAGGGAATTGGCTCCGCAGGCAAATGCACTTGTCTCCAAGCCTGACCACCCAAGTTTAATGCCTATAACCCACAGATGGAAGAAAAGAGGTGACTCCAGAAAGTTGTCCTCTTACCTCATACACAAAATAAACAAAAAATAAATAAATAAAACTCAGGGCATAGGACTAGGGTAATTGCTCAGCAGTTAGCACACAAGCAAGAAGCCTGGAGTTCAGATCTCCAGAACCAATGTGAACACCATGCAGGCAGGGCAGCCTGCCTGAAATTCTAGCCAGGAAAGGCAGGATCCTGGAGAAAGCTGGCTGGTAAACTCTGGGTTTGATTAGGAGACCCCGCCTCCAAGAATAAGACAGAAGAACAATTGAAGGACACTTGATATTTATCTCCAGACTCCACATGCATCCACACATGTACATGTGTACACACGAGCCCAAGCACATGCAAATATGCATACGTACACACACATACACACATGCATGCAAGCACGAATGCCAAATTCTGCCTCAAAATAAAAAGAAGGCTATCAAAATGGTTCAGCAGGTAAGGGCCTTTCTACCATGCCTGACTACCTGAGTTTGATACCCAGAAACTACACGGTAGGAGAGAACTAACTCCCACAAGTTGTCTTCTCATCTCCACAAAAATGCCACAGAATGTGTACACACATACACTCTCTTGAATAATGTCAGAAACTTTTAAAAATATCAACCAATAGCCAAGCGTGGTGGCACATGCCTTTAATCCTAGCACTCGGGAGGCAGAGGCAGGTGGATCTCTGTGAGTTCAAGGCCAGCCTGGTCTACAAAGTGAGCTCCAGGCCAGCTGGGACTAAAAGGGAGACCCTGTCTCAAAAAGACAAAAAAAAAAAAAAAAAAAAAAAAAAAAAAAACAATGAGCAATACATCAATAAGTGATCATTATTTTAAGAGTTATATTTTTAAGAGTTATTTTAAAATAACTCTCTACTGTTATATAGGAAAATGATATAACATTAATTCAGAAGGAGGCATGTGGGCAGCTAGAGGCGCTTCATGAAGGATCACATGCCAGTGCTGCACACCCCAGGAGGCTCTGCTGTGAGTCACCAGGAGCAAAGTGGTAACAAATGAGTATAAGTCTATGTCAAAATATTTGTCCCTCTCCTCTACTTCAAACAGCCTACCTCAAACCAATTGTTTGTTCCTTCTCTTTTCGGTGCTGAGCCTACCACCACAACCTGAAACTGCCTTCTCCATAGCAGTTATAGAAGGAAAACAGGTTCCCTGGAGGAGAAATGACTAAAGACAGGCTGGGCTCCATCCTGCCCTGCAGGTGTTAAGAAAACCAAATTGCCCACTGAAATGCTAGGTCTGCCTGTCTGTCCCTCCAAAACCCACTTCCACAGTGCTGGAAGGCATGGGTCCCGAGTAACAGCACAGTCAGCTCTCACTGTCACTGGTACAGTCACACTTGCCATCTCTCCCTCCAGTCTGCCTTTCAGTGCTGATGCAGGAGCAAAGACCTTGTCAGACACTGCCACCTTTTAGTGCAGTTCCCAGCATTCCAAACTGAGAGCCACTTTCATTATAAATTGTCCACTCTGTAGTACTGCTACAACAGCACAAAATGGACTATCAAAGAGGCCAAATCAAAAGCTCCCACAGCAAATACAAGACAACCAGGATATCAATGAACTGCAAATAATCGAGACCCTAACCTAACCTGAGGTTAGGTGGTGCACACCTGTAATCTCAGCATAGGCAGTGAAGGCGGAAAGATCAAGAGTTCAAGGCCACCCTCAGCTATCTAGTGAGGCCAGTCAGGGATGCATGAGACTCAGTCTCAAAACAAAATAAAACAAAGACCTGGCTTGGTGGTGTACATCTTTAATCCCAGTACTCAGGAACCAAGAGATAGGTGGATTTTTGTAAGATGGAGGTCAGCCTTGCTCAAGTTCCAGGCCAGCTCTGGCTACAGGGAGACACTGTATCAAAAAGAAAAAGAAAAAATACTTTATGGCCTTTGCCTAAGATCAAGTGGAAAAGTCAAAGCAGTACCTGTGCCTCCTGGGGAAGACCACAAGGGTCACCAAAGCTATCCTGCTGAGAAAATCATGCCAAATATGGCCTACCATATCTACTGACTGGAAAGAAATGCTCAAAACAGGGCTGTGCTAGACACCATGGCAGCACAAAGAGCAACACACAGATGCTGGAACCTCTGGGCCAGAGCCAGCTCCTCTAGCATGTAAGTCACAAAGGAAAAAAAGTGACAGAATGGCAGAGGACAGGCATTATTCCAACTGGGGGGTGGTTCTACAGTGATATGTGTCATGCAAATGAGAAGGCACAAATTAACCCACATCATAAGCAACATAAGGCCATCTTTTATCTTACCTTACACAGCATATAAACTTATTTTTTTTTTAATTTTTTTTTTTTATTTATTTCTGTATGTGTATGAATGTACTGTCTGCATGCAAGTCTGTGCACCCGTGTCGTGCAACGCCGCGGAGGTCAGAAGAGGGTCTCGGAATCCCCTGGAACTGGAGTTCTCCTGGAATTGGAGCTTCAGACGGTTCTCAGCCGCCATGTGGGTACTGGGGATCGAACCCGGGTCCTCTGTAAGAGCGGTCGGTGCTCTTAACCGCTAGGCCATCTCTCCAGCCCAGCATATAAACTTATTACATATAATTATACCTTCCAAAAGCTACTTTGAAGGGTAGCATATACTTGTATAATCCCAGTACTTGAGAGGTAGAATCAGAAGGATCAGTAATTCAAGGTCATCCTTAACTACATAGCAAGTTAAGAGGACAGCCTGGGCTACATGACACCCAATCTCAAAATTAAATAAACAAGCAAACAAATGAAAAGCCATTTTTTCATTTTTATTTTTTGTGTATGAATCTATTGCCTACATGTATGAAAATGCACCTGTGTCGCCAGGCGTGGTGGCGCACGCCTTTAATCCTAGCACTTGGGAGGCAGAGGCAGGCAGATCTTTGTGAGTTCAAGGCCAGCCTGGTCTACAGAGTGAGTTCCAGGACAGCTGGGGCTACAGGGAGACCCTGTCTCGAAAAGACCAAAAAAAAAGGAAAAGCTATCTTGAGGGGCTAGGGGGTGTGGATTGGTTGGTAGAACACTTGCCTAGCATTGGTAAAACTTTGGGATCAAAATCTAGCACCAGGAGGGAAAGCTACCTAAAAAAGAGCACTAACACCATGCTTGAACCAAAATTCAAACAGGGTTGCACACAGATCAGCACCAGTTATCTTACCCACATCAGGAGATATGGGTAAGATAACTGGATATCCAGAATCAGCCCATAGAGACTGAGTTTCAATGTGGGAAGATCCAGTTTAAATTGGGGGCTAGTTCTCAGCTAGCACCCCTCAAAGCACCATGTGGATGGGAGTCAGGGGATTTCTCTAACCCCACCCCAAGGAGGAGCAAACAACGTGGCCTGTGTGATGCTGCATGGGGCAATGGTGTGCAGTGGCTTGGAGTTGGGGGGGCCTATAATTGGCTCTGGAAAACTGGTGTCATTTGGTTTATAAAAGCAGGCTGTAGCTGGGCGTGGTGGCACATGCCTTTAATCCTAGCACTTGGAAGGCAGAGGCAGGTGGATCTCTGTGACTTCAAGGCTAGCCTGGTCTACAGAGTAAGTTCCAGGCCAGCTGGGGCTATAGGGAGACCCTGTCTCAAAATCCAAAAAGCAAAACAAAACAAAAAAGCAGGCTGCAGCAAGCAATAAATTGAATTTCCATTAACATCATTACAGAATTCCCGGCCATCATTTTTTTTTAATCTTTTGCATGCACACAGGCCAAAGCAGGCCTGCATTTTGTTCGGGTGGCCAGTGGGTTGGAAAGAAGTCTCAGTGCAGACCACCAATCTGGATAGCTGGTGTTGTGAATGGACATAGGCTGAAGATAGGCCAACAGCCATCAGCCTGAAATTCCTGTCCAGGGGTCAGCAGTCTCTGGGCAGGTGGGAAGTCACAGCCAAGAGTGGGAAACGTGTCTCATTGTCCCAGGCTAAGGGCCTGAGGTGGACGTACCTCTCAGGCTGGGCTACGGAAGTAGCCAGCTGGTCTCTGCGCCGAGAGGCCAGCTCCCTACAGCGGCTGCAGGCAGGTGCTGTGTTCCCCTGTACAAAAGAAAGCTTCCTACATTTCAAGAATGGGGTTCTTCCTTCTCTTTAATTAGCTCTATCTGGTCAATGTCTCCCTCTCCTAAGTCTAGGAAAAAAACCCAGAAATTAGCTCTGGTTAGACATCTTCCTGGCTTCTAGCCCTCTCTATGGGCCACTCTAGGCTCAGGGCAGAGCACTCTCCTTCCACATAATCCCTAAGAACACGATGACCTTAGCCCCTCTTCAACCTGGGGCACCCCACTGTTCTGCTAACCAGAAAATAAACGTCCATCTCCTTCAAAGAGAGCCCCCACCAGGATCTCTTGAAGGTGCCTTCCCTATGCTGTCCCCATCCTTTCAGGACCTAGCCCAAAATGTCTCAGCACCTCCACGAATATTCCTGCTTCACTCAGAATTTATCCTTATGTTGTTGAGAAAATCAGACCTAGAACCAGGTGTGATGGTGCATGCTTGTGATTCCAAAACTCAGGAGGCTTGAGTTCCAGGGAAGCCTGGTCTACACAATAAGACCCTACACAATTAAGGAAAGAAAAAAAGGGAAGGACGGAGAGGGGAAAGGGAGAGTGGGAAAGGGGGGGGGATAGAGAGGAAGGAAGGAGGGAAGAAAGATCTGGAAGTTTGGACAGTGAGTTTGTAGGACAAGGAGACTGTCACTGTCAACTTGTTGAAAAGTCCAGCTGTGGCAAGAAGCAAAGTAAAGCTTGTGTGTGAATAATGAAAATATTCAAAAGCCATATTTTCTTTCACATATCTCTAAGCCCAACACATAAAAGATGGAGGAAGAAGGAGAATCAGGAGTTCAAGGCCAGTCTGAGCTACATGAGACCCTGTCTCAAAAGACAGACAAAAACAAACGAAAAGTTCCAGTTTGTTTCCACAGGAAAACTTCAGTCTCCAATTCCCAAACCCACTGCTTGATCTAAGAGGCACATCAGATTCCTCGAGACTGGTCCTTCCCCAAGAAATTACATGCAGCAGGATCAGAGTGGAGGTTCTCAAACACAGAGGGCCTCACAGTAAGGCCGGCTTCTCCAATTCTACATTCATTTGAGGAGAGGTAGGGACATACATGAGTCCGGAGAAATATCAGAAATGCCCCATGGGCATCATGTTCTTGACCAGCACCTTTCATACCAAGCCCCCATAGCCACAGCGTTTGCTGTCAAGCCTCATGGATAAACCTCCTCACAACACAAGGCAGAATGGCAACTGACCAAGCCCAGTCCA
Organism: Rhizomys pruinosus; assembly: GCA_009823505.1. Taxonomy (NCBI): domain Eukaryota; kingdom Metazoa; phylum Chordata; class Mammalia; order Rodentia; family Spalacidae; genus Rhizomys; species Rhizomys pruinosus. Next base: position 1,772,996 of record VZQC01011685.1, read on the forward strand.
GAGCACTGCCATATCTTCACAGGGCTGTTCTTTCCCCAATTTTCTGCCAGAGCCTGGTAGGAATGATATGACTGTGACTCCAGGGTGAGCCTATCAGACCCCAGACACATCTACAGTGACAGTGAAATACTGCCAGAGCATGGCAGGAAAGAAGAGTCCCTCAGGACTGCTGGGATGAGTATATCCTGCAATGGTCAGAATTAGCCTGCAGGAATGGGTGGAGGCTAGGAAAGCTGTCACAAAGCTGGTTCCAAGATCTGAACACACAGCTGCACTAGCAGCTACTCTGCGAGACTGGCAGGCAGCTAGAGGTGGAAGGCAGCTGGAGCACAAGCTCTCCCTCCGAGACCACCTGGAGCCACCAGGCCTGGGGTCAAAATGGTCAGGGTCCCAGACAAGGACCTTGATTCTTCTCCCCTGCAGCAAGGCCACAGTGCTTCTTGGCTGTGCTGCCTTATGGACCTTCTCAGTATTTCTGTCTTCAGATGTCCACTCGATGTCTTAGGACACAACTCATGGCACTGGACTGTTCCAACCTGCTCTGTCTGGTGCAAACACCACTGGCCACAGATGACTGTATAGAGTAGTGAGGGAGGCATGCTGAAGTGTCATGGCCCCAGGACTCACAGGCTGAGCCATCGCAGAATCTCCAGCTACCCTACAATGCCTGACACCTCCCTCCCAAAGGGCAGGAGGACATGGAGAAGGGGACTTTCCAGCTTCATAAACTCAGGCCTATGCTGGGACAGCAGCAGCATAGTCCAAGAACCAGCACAGGGGCTGGAGAGATGGCTCAGTGGTTAAGAGTGCCGACTGCTCTTGCAAAGGACCCAGGTTCAATTCCCAGCACCCACATGGCAGCTAAGAACCGTCTTTAACTACAGTTCCAGGGGAATCCAACGCCTTCTTCTGTCCTCCAAACATGGCACGACACAGTACACCAACCTACATGCAGACAGTACACTCATACACATAGAAAATAATAAATTTTAAAAATCTTAAAAAAAAAAAAAAAAGAACCAGCGCAGCCCAACATACCATAGCCAAAATCATTTGGCAGGATGAGACAGCAGGCCAACCAGACCAATGCGTTCATTCTCACTCCAAAGCACCTTGCCGTTCTGGCTTGTACTCACCAGCCCATGCTCTTTGCTAGTGCTGAGCAAAGGTTAAGCCTGGAGAGCCAGTCATCATAGAAGAACAGTGATTCTTTACAGAGTCCATATAAACTGAGATTCACACAAACAATCCATCCTCTTCCACAACAAAAGCCTTTTTTCCCGAAGGAACTGTGAGTGTCTAGCTCTGGCCTCCCCTGCAGACATGACAGGCACAAGTGCGCAGGCACCAACCTCTGTGGTAAGGATATGCAATCTTGGAGAAAGGAACCAGGAGTGACCTTACTGAACACTGGCTCCTTATCCTTTGGTCAAGCTGAACAAGATGTGCCATTACAGGCGAGACAAATGGGCATTACCTTCCTTAGCTGTCACAGCCTCCACCTTCCTCAGGGTCCCATGGTTTGTGGTTTTCTGCCAGGAGCTACACAGTTCATCCCAAAGTCAGTACCTAAGCTAGCAGTGCTTAAAGCTGCTTATCTGAACAGCAGACTTCAACCCTCCAGCTCTCTGTTCAGCAATCTGTAAGCAACTCTCGTTAAGGCTGTGCCTGCTGAGCAAGTTCTTTGGCCATCACAGAGGACTTGGAGTATATTAGGAATTTGTGCAGGAAATAGGAAGTGTCTAGACCTGAGAAAGCCAAGGGAAACAACAACATTAATCACCTGCTGTTTCCATTCTCCACACCAGCAGGGTGGCCTTGAGCTGCAGGCAAAAGGGGCACTCAGCAGGGTCCCTTCGCAGTAGCCACCGAGAGGAGCTGACATCATCTCTGAAAGGGAGCCTGGAGCCCAAGATCCAAGAAAGATTCCTTCAAGGATTATCCTCCACTAGATCACACTGCTCAGTACAGCAGGAGCACCAAAAGTATACCACACACTTCAAGATCATTATGAACATTATCTTATAATCCAGTACAATGTACTTCTAACACACAGACAACGACAAGTGCAGTGCTTTTGTACAAAAGTGTTTGTTTTAATCATCATCCTGCAGCAGAAAAGAGCTGTTCCACAGACACTCAAGAGTGGGTGGAAAGTTCCGGATGGGCCTCCCTATGGCCTATGTCTGCCACAGAGACAACTGCAAAATCAGACAAGTGGTCATTCCTCTGCCACATGGACAGCTTTGCCTTCTACAGCCCACCCCCACCACCAACTTGCAGTATGTCTGCTGATTAAAACCACCTTTAATCCTAGCACTTGGGAGGCAGAGGCAGGCGGATCTTTGTGAGTTCAAGGAGGTCTACAGAGTAAGTTCCAGGACAGCTGGGGCTACAGGGAGACCCTGTCTCGAAAAGACCAAAAAATAAATAAATAAATAAAAATAAAACCACAGCTCTGCAAGAGCGAGTAAGTTCCAGGACAGCTGGGGCTACAGGGAGACCCTGTCTCGAAAAGACCAAAAAATAAATAAATAAATAAAAATAAAACCACAGCTCTGCAAGAGCGAGTAAGTTCCAGGACAGCTGGGGCTACAGGGAGACCCTGTCTCGAAAAGACCAAAAAATAAATAAATAAATAAAAATAAAACCACAGCTCTGCAAGAGCCAAGGGAAGGGCACTGCTGCAGAACCAGATGGATCACCCCATCACCCCTGAGAGCCAGTGGATCACCCTATCACCACTGAAAGCGAGCACATATTCTGGGACATTCTGCTTGCTCCCTGACCAAGTGTGACACCCTCACCCTCGGGCCAGATGCCTCTCCCACTCCAGGCCCTTCCTCATCATCTGGCCCAACTTCACCTGCAGGCTGTAACTGAACTGGTTTTACTGCGCTGAGAAACTTCCACACTAACACCAGCCCTGCTCAAGTCACTCCCACGTGTCCTTCTTGAGCACAGAGGAAGCGCAACTATTCAGAACAAGGTCAGGGAATCCACAAAGCCTGACCCCTCCTGTCAAAACAAGAAAGATAAATAAAAAAAGAAGAGCTGCTATGTCAGTTAGTGTAGTGTTCATTCTATCCTCAGAAAGTGACTCAGCTACTCATTAAGTCATCAAAGGTCCCTGATCTAAAAAGAGTTCTGACCCAAGAGCAGTGCAGGGATGCTAGGTCTGAGGTTGGGCTGGAACCTGTGCTGTGTCCCAGGCTTGCTGATAAGCCAAAACAGGGCCCCCTCCCTCCCTGCCCTTTTTGCCTCCACCTACTTAACATCTCTTGGTTGCATGTAACTATTAACTCTAGAGTGTTGGCTTCAATTCACATCACTGGGAGAGCACAGCACTAGGGTGAAGGTGAGGTAGGTACACCACAGATCTGGCCCACTCCTTTCAGTTTCAGGAATGATCCACACCCACTCACTTCTGATGCCTACTGCCACCATGAATGTGCCCCTGTTCCCTTTCCAAGGTGTCCTGGACCCTGGATCACATGCTTGCCCTAGCTTTAAGGCTTCCTGCCAAGAGCAGTAAGTAGCATAAGGTGCCAGGCTGTAGCTGGCCCTTCCTACAATCAGCCACATGTATTCACACCACAGTGGTCTTCCCTACCTACAGCCACTTCAGAATATTCTAGAGCAGACTCAGCAGTCTCCCCACAGACCCTTGTCCTCTCTGCACACCTCCCCTCACCCCAAGAACTTCTACACCTACCAGGTGTCTTTCCAGGCCACCAGTCTAGCCCTCTGTTAAAATTCTGCAGACATCAGCCAAGAGGCCTTGGGACCCTGCCTACCTGACACACCTCAGCACAGGCACAAGAGCACAGACCCCAGCGCCCAGGCACTGTCAGTCCCCAAAGGTAAGTCCCCCACTCCCCCCCATCCAGCCTTCCACAGCACAGACCAAGAGTTCAGAGTATGTTTCTCAAATTTAACCAGGTATTCTAATAGAAAAATGAGAAAGCAAGAAAGAGAAGCAAGCAAACAGTATAGCCACATGGCCACTTCCAGTCCTTCGTCTAGGCTCACTCCACTGCTCCACCATGGCACCAACTCAAACTGCTGAGCTACCAGAAGCACCAGCTAACAGACACAGTGCTTGGAGGCTCTGCCAAGTGGCCCCACCTTCTTTTATGAATTTGGAAGGAAAGGGAAGGGATGTCACAAAGTTCATGGACATATCATGCTAAGCCACATAATCATGTTTATTATTAGGAAGGCTGGAGGTTCCAGACTGAACCCAAACCAGTTGATGAGGCTGTGGCACCGACATCAGAAATGTGTTAACTAAACATTTGAAAAAGCAAAGTTTGGGGCTGGAGAGATGGCCTAGTGGTTAAGAGCGCCAATTGCTCTTGCAGAGGACCCAGGTTCAATTCCCAGCACCCACATGGCGGCTGAGAACCATCTTTAACTCCAGTTCCAGTGGAATCTGACACCCTCTTCTGACCTCCACAGCATTGCACGACACGGGTGCACCAACCTACATCGAGACAATACACTCATACACATAAAAAATAAAATTTTTTAAAAAAGGAAAAGAAAAAGAAAAGTTTGACAGGTGTGATGGCACACGCCTTTAATCCTAGCACTCAGGAGGCAGAGGAAGGCGGATCTTTGTGAGTTCCAGGACAGCTGGGGCTACAGGGAGACCCTTTCTCGAAAAGACACTCCCCCCAAAAAAAAGAAAAAAAAAAAAGAGAAAAATAAAAGTTTACATAGATCCCAGACACAAGTTCATGACTATGCCTGGACACTAAAACCAATTCCTAATAGAGCCTGAACTGCTAGCTCTTACAATTGAAGTATTCTATTTAATTTTTAATTTTTATGTTTTTGGTCTTTTTGAGACAGTCTCCCTGTAGCCCCAGCTGGTCTGCAACTTGCTATGTAAGTGCACCCATGTCATGCAATGCCCATGAAGGTCAGAAGAGGGCACTGGATCCCCTGGAACTGGAGTTACAGATTTTGGCAACATTGTGGCTGCTGGGAACTGAACCCAGGTCCTCTACAAAAGCACCCAATACTGTTAACTGCTGAACCATCTTTCCTTTCCAGCCCAACACTAAAATCTTTTTTTTTTTTTTTGGTATTTTTTTTTTGGTCCCAGCTGGCCTGGAGCTCGCTCTGTAGACCAGGCTGGCCTTGAACTCACAGAGAACCACCTACCTCTGCCTCCTGAGTGGTAGGATCAAAGGTTTGTGCCACCACCATGCCTGGCTTTTTTTCTTTGAAAGAAAGAAATGTCATGATTTCAATTACCTTTGTGTAATAAGACTTCACAAGGAGACAAACCTTAGGAACATCCCTGACTCAACTCGTTTCCATTTCCAGAGGTATGGGGAAGTAACAAGAGGATCAACGTCCAATCACACTTCTTTTTTCCTTTTTTGAGACAGGGTCTCCCTATAGCCCCAGCAAACCCAGAACTCGATATGTAGAGACCAGGCTGGCCTTCAACAATGACACTTCTTAAATATTAGGACAAAGTAAGCCAGGCATGTTGGGCCAGGCCTGTAATCCTAGCACTGGGGAAGCAAAGGCGGAAGGATGGCAAGTTTGTGGGAGACATAGTGAGACCCTAAGAGAGGAGGAGAAATTGAAAACACACATGAGACCAAGAGAGAGACACAGACACTTGGGGAAAGGAAAGAAAGCAATTCCATGTGCATTTAATATTCATCACAAGAAGCTCTTGGAAAATTTGCAGAAATGAAAGCCCTGTTCTTGACAGGCTGTAACCTCCAGCCTCCAGCTCAACCTTTCCACAATGACATAGTCAGAGAGACACTGCATGGCAGCTAGGGTATTTCAGTAAATCTCCAATAGCCAGACAGAGAATAATTTTAATTATTAATTATTATATAGTGTCAAAAAAAACAAAAAGAAAAAAAGAAAAAAGAAAACCTGTTACACATGGGACAAGAAACAAAATTCAGACACATACTCAACAGCCCAATTACAATGTTTTCAATAAAATCCTAAAGTGAAAATCTCAAGGGGTTTGGGTTTTTTTTTCTCTGTGTTTTGACAAAGGGCCTCACCCTGTAGTCCAGGATGGTCTGGAACACTCAATCCTCCTCCCTCAGCTTTCTAAGTACTTATAAAAATCTTAGTATTGAAAGGCAGTATGGGGTCCTGTTTAAGAATGTGAACTTAAGGGTAAGATGGCTCAGTGGTTAAGAGCACTCACTGGCTTCTCTTGAAGAGGACCCAGGTTTGATTCCCAGCACCTACATGGCAGCAGATAGCCTTCTATAACTCCAGTTTCAGGGGAACCAACACCTTTTTCAGATCTCCACAGTGCACTGCACAACAGGGGTGTACTTACACACATGCAGGCAATAAATTAATAAAGTATAAAAAAAAATAGAATGTGGCTGGGTGTGATGGCCCATGCCTTGATCCCAGCACTCCGGAGGCAGAGACAGGCAGATCTCTAAAGGCCAGCCTGGTCTATGTAATGAGTTCCAGGCCAGGTGGGGCTATAGGGAGACCCTGTCTCAAAAAGAGAGAGAGCCGGGCGTGGTGGCGTATGCCTTTAATCCTAGCACTTGGGAGGCAGAGGCAAGCGGATCTTTGTGAGTTCAAGGCCAGACTGGTCTACAGAGCGAGTTCCAGGACAGCTGGGGCTACAGGGAGACCCTGTCTCAAAAAGACCAAGAAAAAAAAAGAATGTGAACTTACAGGTAGGCATGGTGGTACACACCTTTAATCCAGAGGCAGAGGAAGGCAGATCTCTGTGAGGCCAGCCTGGTCTACATAGTGAGTTCCAGGTCAGGTTGGGCTATAAGAAAACCCTATCTCAGACAAAACAAAACAAAAAGAATATAAACTTATAGGTCAGACACATGGTTCATTGAGTAAAGGTGCTGACTATCAATCAAGCCTGATTACCTGAGGTAACCCAGGACCCAGAGGTAGAAAGCAAGAACCAACTCCCACAAGCTGTCCTCTGATATTCACATGTGTACTATGGCATGTGCACATACACATATAAGATAAATAAGTTTTAAAGTGTAATAGGGGCTGGGGAGATGGCTCAGCAGTTAAGAGCGCCGACTGCTCTTGCAAAGGACCCAGGTTCAATTCCCAGCACCCACATGGCGGCTAAGAACCATCTTTAACTCCAGTTCCAGGGGACTCCGATGCCCTCTTCTGACCTCGGCATTGCACGACACGGATGCACCAACCTACATGCAGACAGTACACTCATACACATAAAAAATAATAAATAAATAAGTTAAAAAATAAATAAATAAAATGTAATAGATAAAAGAATTGGTTGCTGGGTGTGGTGGCGCACGCCTTTAATCCTAGCACTTGGGAGGCAGAGGCAGGCGGATCTTTGTGAGTTCAAGGCCAGCCTGGTCTACAGAGTGAGTTCCAGGACAGCTGGTGCTACAGGGAGACCCTGTCTCGAAAAGACCAAATTAATTAATTAATTAATTAATTAAAAAATAAATAAAATGTAATAGATAAAAGAATTGGTTGCTGGGCATGGTGGCGCACACCTTTAATCCTAGCACTCGGGAGGCAGAGGCAGGCGGATCTTTGTGAGTTCAAGGCCAGCCTGGTCTACAGAGGGAGTTCCAGGACAGCTGGGGCTACAGGGAGACCCTGTCTCGAAAATAACAGAAAAAAAAAAAAAAAAAAAAAAAAAAAAAAAAAAAAAAGAATTGGTAAAAAATAAGACTTTGTAGTGAAAAAAGAATGGTGGACCTTCAGAAGTGGACAAATGAGGGTAATGTTTGAAATGTCATAATAAGCCGGGCATGGTGGCTCACGCCTTTAATCCTAGCACTTGAGAGGCAGAGGCAGGCGGATCTTTGTGAGTTCAAGGCCAGCCTGGTCTACACAGTGAGTTCCAGGACAGCTGGGGCTACAGAGAGACCCTGTCTCGGAAAGACCAAAAAACAAAAAACAAACGAAATGTCATAATAAAACCCATTATTATGTATAATTAACATACACTAATAAAACTTTTTCTGTATTTTATTATTTTTATATGTATGAGTGTATTTCCTGCATGCATGTAAGTGCACCCATGTCATGCATGTATTTCCTGTATGCATGTAAGTGTCACCATGTCACCCATGTCAATGCCTGTGGAGGTGACAGGAGGTCGTTGGATCCCCTAGAACTGGAGTTAACTGCCATGGGGGTGCTGGGAACTGAACCAGGGCGCTCTGTAAGAGAAGCCAGTACCCCAGGCATGGTGGCGCACGCCTTTAATCCTAGCACTTAGGAGGCAGAGGCAGGCGGATCTTTGTGAGTTCAAGGCCAGCCTGGTCTACAAAGTGAGTTCCAGGACAGGTGGGGTCACAGAGAGACCCTGTGTTTAAAAGACCAAAAAAAAAAGAGAGAAACTCTCAACCTCTGAACCATCTCTCCAGTCCCCATAAAAACATTTTTAAGAATAGGAACTTGTCAGAGGTGCATGCCCATAATCCAGAACTGGAGAGGGAATGGTAAGAGAATCAGAAGTTCAAAGGCTACAGGGAGACCCTGTCTCAAAAAGACCAAAAAAACCCACAAAAGTTCAAAGCCAATCTCACCTACATACTGAGTTTGAGGCCACCCAGATTTACATGAGATCCTGCCTCAAGGGGCTGGAGAGATGGCTCAGCAGTTAAGAGCACTGGCTGTTCTTGCAGAAGACCCAGGTTCTAATCTCAGCATCCACATGTCGGCCAACAACCATCTGTAACATCTGTAACTGCAGTTCCAGGGGATCTGACGTCTTCTTCTGTCCTCCGTTCTGCACTGCACAACTCAGGTGCACTTGCATACATGCACACAATACACAGTTACACATAAAGTAAAAATAAAAAGGCAAACAAAAATTAAAAATAAAGAACTGGGGGAAAGAATTTGAGCCTGGGGCTAGAGATGTAGAGTGCTTTCCTGGCAATGCCATACTCATCCCCAACAAGGCAAAAAGGAACTATAGGACTCAAGTTGGGCTGCCTGGGTTCAAATCCTTGCTCCCCAATTTACTGCTCTGTGATCTGTAGTAAATTATTTGATCTCTCTGTTCCTCAGGAATAAGGACATCTTAGTGCCTGTCTACTACACTGCTGTGAGGTTCACACCCTAATGAACTAAAACAAATAATTGTTCAATACTATTATCCTCTCTGATAAAGAGCAGGTCATTAACAAACCACACCGGGAGGCAAAGAGGAAGGTAAATTCTACCCACAACATGCAGCCGCCCATTTCCTCTTTGCTGTGGGAGACACTTTCAGAGGCAATGAAGAATGTGTCCACTCATGATCCCTGTCCAGAATTAACATTCTGAAGCACCTGTTGTTGTCAGGGACCAATGCAAAAAACAGGTCCGTCTGTTTTTCTTACCCATAAAACAAAGGTCTGCAGACAGAGAACTGAAGGTGTGGGAGGGGGCCAGTGGCAGTTAGAAGAGGGCTCCCCTGTGCAGAGGCCATCAGGAGCACCCTGGCCCAGTTGTGGCCCACACAGCTGTCCTTCAACATCTCAGGCAGCAAGGAACCGGGACCGCGTGCAGGCCTCTGCAAGTGCCCCTTAGGAAGAGCCCATTGATCCAGATGTGCAAAAGCCACCCTGTCCTCCTCCTCCAAGCGTAACCAAGGGGACCAGGGCCCGGGGTCCTGGGAGTGGACCGGACCCTCGGGAGTACGCGCCGCCACCTGCACCTACCTGCTCCGCCAGCAGAGCGCTGGCTCTGCGCCGCCAGGCGAGGACCGGCCAGGGCGGCTTCCCCGAGCTGCCGACTGAGAAGCGAGCTCGGGGTCGCGTCACCATGGGCACCGAGCTCCGCGCGCGGTCCGCGGGGACGCGCGACTTACCAACCGCAGCGAGGGCCGCGCCGACGCCCCCCACCGCGGTGCCCGTCCCTCCCGCCCCCCCGCACCCATGAGCCGCGCGGCCAGCCTCGCGCACGCCCGCCCCGGCCTCCTCCCGCCCTCAGTCGCCCACCGGGGACCCGCGGCCTGTGCGGCGGCCTAGGCTGCCCGAGTTGTCCGCCCCGGTCGGCTGAGGCCCAGGCCCCTAAAACAGCACCTCCAGCCCGCCCGCGCCCGCTCCGCTCGCTGTGGCTGGCTCACCTGAACGCCGACCCCGCTGAGCCGCGGACCCCGCAGCCGCCCCGCCCCCGCCCGCAGCCAGCGACCCACTGACACCCAGGCGGAAGTGCGGCCCGCACCTCCCAGACCGACAGCATGCCGCACCATTCGCCGCGCCCCGCGCGGGTGCCGTCAGCCACCGCCTGTCCAATCAGCGCCCGGCCCGCTGGTCGTGCTGGGGGCGGGGCTATACAGATCTTGTCGCCAGGACGGCCCCGCCTCCGAGCCCTCCAAACCCCAACCACATAATGGAATGGAGCACTCTTAGCCAATCACAGCTCTGGGAAGGCGGGATTATGCAGATGAAGCCCCTAGAAGGGCAGGAAGGAAGGAGGAAGGGGCAAGGCCTCGGGAAAGGCTAGTTTACAAACAGTAAGTCAGGTGGCTGGGCGTGGATGATGGGGCGGGCGCGCTGCTAGACCCACCCCTCGGCTATCGACCATCCCTCCTCCCCACCCCCATCCCCGGCCCCCCGGGCTGTTTCCTGTGGATGCCGAAGACCTGACAGATGCCTAGGGTCGACACCCCCCTTTGCGTGCCAGTCGTCGGACCACCAAAACCCGGCCAGCTGCCTCCCGGCCGGCTCACCCTATTTAACACCCCGCAGGCCCCCTCTGGCCTACAATGGTTACCGGGTAAGCCAGAGGCTGCTAGCTGTTTGGTCTCGGGAAAGCTAACTAACCCCTGAGTCAGTGAGCGAGCACCCAGTTTCCTCTACAGCCGGGTCTCCCCTGTTCCTCATTGCACTTAGTGGGTCTGGTTTGAGACATGAACCAAGACCCTTCAAGTTGCACTGAAGGCACAGCCATTGGGCAAGATAGGCATGTGGCCTTAGCCAGGATGTTCAGTCCTAAGATGATGTCTGACCAGATGGGACTAAAGTCAAATGTCCTGTCTTCTACAGAGCTCCCGAGAAAGCAAGTTTGATAAAAGAATGACTGACATCTGTAGGTGTCTGGTGCTTGAGACAACAGAGCCTATAAAGCAGCCAGAAAAAAACACCTTGAGGTCACCCAGATCAAGCTGCACCTGACAAGATCTATCCTAGACTTTCCAGTTACCTGAGCAACCACTTGTTCTTTCTGCTAATTCAGTCTGAGGCAATGCCAAAGGGGTTCTGAGTCCCCTGAGCCAGAAGATCTTGTTACCCATGATCCCACAGCATATGCTGAAGGTCCCACTCAATGCTGCCTCCGCAGATCCTGCCCAAAGTCCACACGCCTTCCTCTAATAAAGTGCTGCTCACACACAGGACACCGTTAGCAGGACCAAGGGCACCTTGCAGTCAGGAGCAGGCCTTGGCTGCCTCCCTGGCCCTCTCTGCAGAGGCTTCTGCCTCCTACAAACATGGAGTGAGTGCACAGGCTTCCGTGGCAAGGGAGACCCTGACTGCCTCTCTAGCTTCTATCCCAGGGACATCCTAGGTCAGTGGTGGCCCCTTGTCAGTAGTGCTGGGGAGACGTGCTGGGACTGGAAAGGAGCCCCCTACACACCCTGCTCCTGAAGAGAGAGACAGAGGGAGGCGGGGCCCAACCTCTGAAACAAAGACGTTGCCATGGTTACCTCTGAAGAAAGCGGCTCTAGCAGGCTGAGGGAAGGGTGCGGCAGCTGGCCCCCCAGTCAGGACAAGGACGACAGGCTGGTTGCCACGGAGATAGCCAGGCTGACCAGGCTCTGCGGTTTTCCTGGGGGCCAGCGGGAACCAGCTCAGGGTCCCCAAAACACGCCACCTGCCACACCCTCACCTCTATCTCCCAGACTAACCCCTGTTGTCCAAGGGACTGCCTCAGAGGGTCTCAGTTGCCTACCTGCCCTTGATCTTGCAGTCCAGGGCCCCAGGCTCAGACAGAAGGACCACCCAGACTAGGCTTAGCTGTCTTTACCCTAGCTATGGAGAGTAGGTGACCTCAGGTGAGCTCTGTTCTCAAACTCATCATATAGCTGTGGTTGGCCTTGAATTCTTTTTTTTTTCTTTTTTAGTTTTTTTCCTTTTTTTTTTTTTTTTTTGGCTCGTTCTTTGAACGAGTGTTAGGGTCTCCCTTTTAGTACCAGCTGTCCTGGAGCTCGCTCTGTAGACCAGGCTGGCCTTGAACTCACAGAGATCCGCCTGCCTCTACCTCCCAAGTGCTGGGATTAAAGGCGCTTGCCACCATGCCCAGCTGACTCTTTACCCTTTTAACAGATTCTGCCGGGCATGGTGACGCATGCCTTTAACCCTAGCACTTGGGAGGCAGAGGCAGGCGGATCTCTGTGAGTTCAAGGCCTGCCTGGTCTACAGAGTGAGCTCCAGGCCAGCTGGGACTAAAGGGAGACCCTGTTTCAAAAATACAAAAAAAAAAACCAAAAAACCAGATTCTATAGTGATCCAAAGGGCAGCTGCCACCTTTCAGACCTGGTCCCAGGTGCAAGGCTGGGTGGGTGAGCACCCCTAAACCAGTACTGGGGTTCATTGGGAACAATTTAAAGGTGCCCTCATGATCTTTACTAGGTAGAGTAGCCAATTCCTTAGGCGAAGTTCTCCAGGACTGGGTGGTAGGGCGTAGGAAAGGCCAGAGGTGGCGTGGGACCCCTGCCATGAGAGGGAAAAGGATGATGAAGATTGAAGAAACCCCTACGTGTCTCATGACGTACATGCCCCATCTAGTTCCCCCCCTTGCAACAGCCAGTCCAGGGGACAAGTCATCATTCCCACTTTATAGATGTGCATACTGAGTCTCAACCCAGTTCTATGCCTGTTGGAACCAAGGCACAGTGAGGTCTTATGGACCAACAGCCTGGCCAAGTCCATAAGACTGGGACTTGCCCCAGACACAATGCCCAGAGGTTCCTGTGGGGGCTATGGGTGCTAGCCCCATGTCCAGGCTCCGTGTCACAAGGCCCCCCAGCAGCTGCAGCTTTCCATGTTCTCAACATCTGAGAAGTGCTCTCTTTGGAACTGCTCTGGGACCTACCCAAGAGCACTTTGTGTGGTGAGACTCTGAGGGGTGATATCTCACCCCTACATGGTATGCATAAAGGGTGTCTCCCAGTTCCACGTGCTGAATGGGGGGATGAAACAGAGTGGATCCTGTGGTCCAAGTCAGCCCTAAAGGGCTCAGGACAGAAGGCAGGGCCTCCCCAACTGAATTCCCAGACCTTCCATCTTCTTGTGCCCAGAGAGTCCCCTCTCTATGGGCAGGACATCTGCCTGTGGAGTCCCCTCTCTATGGGCAGGACATCTGCCTGTGGAGTCCCCTCTCTATGGGCAGGACATCTGCCTGTGGAGTCCCCTCTCTATGGGCAGGACATCTGCCTGTGGA
>VZQC01011685.1:1787019-1812948 GCA_009823505.1 Rhizomys pruinosus
AAAAAAAAAAAAAAAAAAAAAACAAAAAAAACCCAGCAGCTTGACTGGAGCTAGGCTGCCCAACCCCTCTGCCCTTCGTCCCACTTCACTCTTCTTACCTTTCTGCCAGCACTCTATCTGTTCATCTCAGCCTGTTTGTAAGGCAGCTGGGCCAAGGTGCGGCATCCAGGAACCGAGGTGCCTTGGCATTGTGGCCCTACCTGACCCTTGCAGATGCCAGCCTGAGGCCATCCCCACCCCATGCTCGTAGGCCCTTGGTAAAGCAAGCTTCCAGCTTTCTTCTTGGGCGTGCCATGGAATCTTACATAGGGACAGGGACCCAGGCAGCCAGTGGACAGTCTGGCCATGGAGGCCTGGCCCAGCTCACGTGGCTCGGCCGAGTCTTCCCAGCCAACTTTCAAGTCTCCTCTGCAACGTGACGATGCTGGCTTCCCTGTCAGGGAGGATGGGTATTTTTAGGTTGAACCCGCCTCGTGAAGAGACAAGTTATCAATAGCAGCAGTAAAGGGCTTTTCTTATCCTTTTTCCCCTAGGCTTTGGGACAGGAACAAACTCCACTTATCAAAACCTGCCAAAAGATAGCAGGAAAAGTGGGGTTCCCCTGATAAACTTTTCACCCCACAGCTTCCTCCTTGCTGTGGCAAGTCCAAGTCCTCCTAAACTAACCCCACCTGCTCCTGCCTCTTCAGAGAAGGTAGCCATACCAGCTTGCCCAGTGACAGGTGACAGGCCCAGCAAAGAGTGAGGGTGGGGCTCAGAAACAGCTGTAATGAGGAGCCAGAGGTCATGAGGAGGGGGGCCCTGACACCGACTCCCACGGAGTGGCCATGGAGTCTCCTCAACCATGCCAGCTGTGTTTTCTGAGTGCTCACAGTGTGCCCAACGCTAGGCGGATTGCCCCAGAATGCACTGCATTCTGATGCCTAAAAAATGATGCAGAGACCCCACAAATCCTCAGTCCCCCACTACCCACTATCATGTTTCTGGGAAAGAGGGTGCTTTGGTCAAGCTGGTTTGGGGCAGCAGTTCAAGGCCAGCAGGCACCCTCCTCCCCCACAAGACTGCTCAGAGCCCTTCCCAGCAGAGTATGTAAAGGGCCCCATGTACAGAGGGCTCAGTACAAACCCAGCTTTTATGGGGACTGAGAGTTTCTTACAGGACACTGAAATGGCATCCTGCCTTACTGGAGGAAATAGTTGGGCTAACTTGGCTGTCTGCCCTTCAGGATTAGTTGGCACTACATTTCTGAGGAAGCCCAGAATAACAGAGCCTTCAACAAAATAGAAATGTGCTTGTCTCCCATGTGACATGAGTCTAAACTGCCCAGTCTGGCAGGGGACTGTGTGTCATCAGGAACCCAACTCCTGCCTCACTGTATCACTGCTAGGGCTGGTTTCCAGTCTCAGGGTCACTTCATGGCCCAAAACAGCAGCTGGTGTGCTAGCCATCACATATTTATCTAACCAGAAAGGAAGAAGGATGAAAAGAAGGGAAGCAGTGCCCTACCAGAAGAATTCAGTCCTCTCCTTTTGAGGACCCCCAAAAATGAGGGGTGCTAGGCCAGCAAGTCTATGCTTCCTCTTCCCAGGTGTGCCCTGGATGATGGAAAGTGGGTTCTCATCTCTCCTCTCAGCAACTACTTTTCTGTTCACATCTCACTGGCTAGAACTTCACCCCATGTACTGTTGACAGGACTGACTGCGGCATTTGTCTTAATGTGCTTCCAGCCCAAATAAAGCAGGCTAAGGAGAAGGAGACTACTACAGCTACTTGTCAGAGAAACCTAGCTGCCGGCCTCACCTAGCGGAGACTATGAGATCCCTAGAGCCCAGTGGCTGGGCCTGCCTCCAGACCAGGTTTCCTGGGGCCCATAACCATGAGACTCTCTGGAAAGCAACCTTGAGTGCCCTGTACCTGTCAGGCCTGGCTCATGACACTTGGGGTCAGGACATCCTGAGACAGGTGCCAGATGAGCTCTAACTCACAGTACCTGATGCTTTTGCCATGCATGGCCTGTGCTACCCCTCCATGCCTAGCATGGTATTGGCCTGGCGAGCCTGTATTTCCCTCTTCCTAGCTGTACCTAGCTAATGGAAGGTGAGCATTCGTCTCTCCTCCTAGTACCTCCTGAGCACCTGCTACACACTGACCGTGCCCTGAACCTTGCGGACCAGAAGAAGTAGAGCACAGGCCCATAGAACTCCTGAGGAAAAGGATGTCCCAGATCCTGGCCCCTCTCCATCAGTCCTAGGGCCCCACGTAGGGTGAGAAGAAAAGAATGCATGCACATCCGTGTGCGGGGGACTGGCAGGGCGGGAGGGAACTGGAGGAGCGACAGCTGGGCTGGGTTAGATTTAGCTTGCTGAGAGCCAAGTGCGTTGGCTAGAGCCACTGGTTGGGCCTTGGTGCCAGAGAAGCTGCGCATGGGTTGGGAGGGGCAGGTTAAACATGCCTGGCGAGCCTAGATGGGGAGCAAAGACAAGGTCCACGACAAAGAGTAGGGTTTCTTCCTCTTCCTGAAGCAGCTCAGGCCTGTGAGGAGGAGCTGGTCATAGTGACTGATTCACACTCCCTTCCTGGTACCAGCTCCATAAGGTGGAACTGGAGGGATGGGTAAGAGGCAGCCAGATGACCTTCCGGGAAGGGTGTGCACCCTAATCCTGGGAGAGGAGGTCAGGGAGGACACAGCCAGGAATCTCCCTCTCATTGCCTGTGTGTCAGGCTGAGTTCCAAAAGATGGCAGACACCCCACCCTGGACTATGCCTTGTGATGAGATAGCCCCTTGGCAGTGCTATGCTCTGGTTGGGGGTCTCTCTGGCACTGGCTTGTGCCAGTGTGCAGCACGCAAGCTGGGTTTACTGCTCTGCTGTTGCCATCTTGAAACTTTTTGGCTGAATTTTTGTTTTACAGCAAGTTTGCAAATCTACAGCCACCCTGTGGAAGGAATGGGCTGGGTCCATAGTAATTCCTCTCCTGAGTGGCATGAAACCAGCTTGGTGACTTATTCCCTCCAGGTATGGGGATGGGCCAGGCTATCAGGCTGGGGTTGTTTGGGGACTACATGGAGGGACTGATAAAGGACATCATGCCCGGCCATTTGCCAGGGCCACCCAGACTGGGAGAAATCAGGAAACCAAGAAGTACCTAGCCACAACTCAAAAGGGTCTCAGAGCCAGACCTCCCCAGGATTACCCATGGGAGACAGAGCTGACCCTGGGCTTCCCCCGCTCCCTAGCTTCAGTAGAAGCCTGGCCTTCTGAGATCCTGGCTGAGCTGTCACAGTAAGTGCTTAAGAAATACTCCCATGGCCGGGTGTGGTGGCGCACGCCTTTAATCCTAGCACTTGGGAGGCAGAGGCAGGTGGATCTTTGTGAGTTCAAGGCCAGCCTGGTCTACAGAGTGAGTTCCAGGACAGCTGGGGCTACAGGGAGACCCTGTCTCGAAAAGACCAAAAAAAAAAAAAA
This sequence comes from Rhizomys pruinosus, assembly GCA_009823505.1. NCBI lineage: Eukaryota > Metazoa > Chordata > Mammalia > Rodentia > Spalacidae > Rhizomys > Rhizomys pruinosus. The sequence continues at coordinate 1,790,485 of VZQC01011685.1, forward strand.
AAAAAAAAGAAAAGAAATACTCCCATGGGGCTGGAGAGATGGCTCAGCAGTTAAGAGCGGTGCCAACTGCTCTTGCAGAGGACCCAGGTTCAATTCCCAGCACCCACATGATGGCGAAGAACTGTCTTTAACTCCAATTCCAGGGGAATCTGACACCCTCTTCTGACCTCCATGGCATTGCACGACATGGGTGCACCAACCTACATGCAGACAGTACCCTCATACACATAAAAAATAAATGAAAGAAAAAAAGAAATACTCCCACTAACCACAGGAGGTGATATAAGTAGGTCTACACAGACATCCCAGGTAGGACAGAATCCAGACCCCACATTGTCCTGTCACTTGTCCATGGAGTCTTGGTCTCTGCAGCTTTGTGTGCCTCAGTTCCTTTCCTGGGGCTGGGTAAGGTGTGTGAAAACCCTTTGGAGAGCACTGAATCCCCTTCTAAGAACAGCCTTGAATCCTCCCCACCAGCAGGCTGACTCCACCCCTGATCTCAGACAGGGCATGGGACAGCCAGGTACAGGCCTTGAACACAGGCCCTCCAACTACCCTGAGTGGGGATGTGAGCCCAAAGGAGCCTTGTTGAGGGGACAAGCTTACCAAAAGGAGAGCAGGGGCAGGAAGACACAGCTGGCAGTCGGGGTTCTGAATCCAGCCATGCCTAAAGGAGATAGCACTGCCAGTACACTAGGTAGATGCCAATATCTCTACCCTGGTAAATGAATCAGGGCAATAGGCCCACATCTCCATGTATGGGGAAGATGGCCACCTGTCTCCATTGTGCACCACAGGCTGGGATCACCCTCAGGTGCCACTCAAGACAGACTCTAAGAGCCCTGAGAGGTCCAGTGGAGAATAACTCGGGAGAAACATACCTGGGAAAGCCACTTCCCCACCGCTTCCCCACAGCTTCCCCGCCATCACTCGACTCTCCTGGCTCTGGTAGATCAGCCAGGCACATCTAGAAAGCAAACTGGCTATTCCTTGTCATGCCAGCTGTTCCCAGGCAGAAATCTGGTGGGAGTAGGGGACAGTGCAGGGGCTGGGAGAGTGGCAGACTGGAAGGTGGGTAGGGGACATGCTGGAGCAATAGGCACCTGGAGCACAGACACCTTTCCTCAGCGTCTTGGGGACCTGAGTAGATGCACTGGGCAGGTTTTGCTTAGGGCCTAGAGCTGGGCTCCTTGGGGCCTAGTCTTCCAGTCCCACTTTGTTGTGCACATGGCCACTGTTGTCCCATCTGGAACTGGGGAACACTAGTGCCACCCAGCCGGGTTCTGAGGAATTGTACACCATCTTTGTCAGTCACCGCCCTGTACGAGCATGCAGCCCTGCCACTCCCTGCCCAAAGCCCAGCCTGCCACTGACATCTCAGCCCCGCTGTTCTCAACAGGTTTGGGGGCCCCAGGGGACAATATGTTCCCTGTTTTCCTGATATGTTCTAGCTCTCCGAATGTGTGAACATGCCATTTAAGCGAGTGAATGTGTGGGATTTGGGTATCAACGAGTGTGGATGATTCCCACCCAGACCCAGAACTGGGTCCGACTCTACAACTACAGGACTTTATGAAGACGGGACATGGTTCTGACACTGACCTGTTCCTACAGAGTTGGGGAGGTAGTATCAGCTCTCTCCTGATGCCCCAGTCTCAACCTGATGATATCTGATACACTCAGATACATACCCATAGCCACACAAATGTACACACACACACACACACACACACACACACACACACACACTTACACCTCACTATGTTCCTTGGGAGCTGTCCCAAGCCCCATCCTTTCTTCCTCAAAAACCCAGGAGACTTGCCTTCATTAATTGCATCCGAGGCCCCGCCCTGAGCACAGTTTGGCTCATTCTAATTTTCCTGGCAGGTGCTTGTTCCCTAGGGAGCCACCCAGATTCCCAGGGGGCACCAGGAGTAAACAGAACTGCCTCACACTGGCCGGGCTGTCTCTCCTCCAAGCAGCTCTGCACCTGCTTGTACTCAGCCTCCTTTCCTACTATGCTCCTGAAAGCCACAGGGAGTGCTCAGGGCCCGGGAAGTAGTCGGGGAGCCTACATAATGCCTTGGGGGGCAGGAGGCTTGACCCATTCACAGAAGCACATGTGCTACCTGGACTCCAAAGCTGGTTCTCTGCAGACAGCACAGCACAATGGGAGAGCCTTGGAGAAACCCTGAAGGCTCCCTAGGGGGAAGCTAGTGAACCGAGCCTGAGGGCATTTATGCGTCTGGGAATGGCTTTTGGGTATGGCAGAGAAGGGGGTTAGCACCTGCCCCCACTATGATCCAGGCTCCAGCTGGGTAGGGTTCCCTTCTGCTCAGCAGTCAGACCTCAGGGCAACTCTAGGGGTCCAGTTCAGCAGACTACCCTGCCCAGGACAGGGGCAGAGTGGGCAGAGCCATGCCTGACCTGCCCCATACTCACCCATGCTTGACCTCCAGCTTGGCTACCCAGCCTTGCACCACTGACCTGAGGTCTACAGCAGAGGCACAGGTCACCAGGCCTAGTCATGATAGAGTCACCTATACAGTGACTCCACTGAGGCCCAGCAGGCAGTAGGGCAGAGGACAGGAACCCAGAGGTCCCAGGTGATGCTCAGACCAAGAGAAGCTTTCGGGCTGGCCGAGGCTGTGGTGGTGGTACTAGTGGACAGGGTATGGAGCAGGGACTCCTCCAGAGGTGACAGAGTTCCCAAGAAGACTGCAGGTAACTAGTCATGGCCAGTCACAGACAAGAGTCCACATGGAAGAATGGCTCAAACCTACTTGGCCAGGCCTAGGGCAGGCCTTGGTCAGGCCTGTGGGTACCACCCAGGCTGCTGTGAGGGCAAGTGGTTAGATGGAGCACAGGGCTGCGCCTCCTCTCTCTCAGGGCCAGACCTTCCGTCAGAGCATTCTATCCTTCCTTCTGGCTGGGCCCAGTGAAGCCCCACCGGGTGATAGTCACCGTTCCTGGCTGCTGCAGCAAGCTCAGATCCAAAGGTCCTAGAGGAGTGGCAAGGGGAGAGGTGCAGGCCAGCATATGACCCTGTTACCAGGTCACAGCCCTAGGAGGCCCCACCAAATACTCCAAGGGATGGCGTAGAAGCTTCTGGCTTCGGGCTAAATTCCATTCCATCATATCACATCAGCCCACACCCTGCCTGGGGCCTGGAGGGAGGCGGGGAGAGGGCCGCTTCCTCACATCTCTCTGACTTCTCTGTGGTAGTTTTTAGTACTCAGAAGGCTCCTGCATGGACACTGAGCTCAGTTCAGACAGCTGCAGGTGTGCGTTCTCCACCCTCCCTGCTGGTCCCCCGCAGCACGTCAGGGTGCTGTCTCCCCCCACCCCCTTCTAGTCCCTTCGGCAGCCTCTGCCCTCACTGCAGGTGTGACATCCCCCTCAGATTGAAGCTTAGTCAGTGGACGTCTGCCCACTCCTCTCACTTGTCCTTTCTTACTTACTGAGTAGCTCACTCTGCCCCATGGGCAGTAGAGACACAGATACTCAGAGTTGGCCCAGCTGCCCATGGACCCACCATAGCCTCCCTTCTGGACAAGTGTGTCCCTGCACAGGCTCTGGGGTTCTGTCTGTCAGCAGCTTCCTTCTCCCTCCTAGGGTAGAGAGGAGAGAGGAGGAGGGGACAGGAGCAGTCTGAAGATGCAGGAAGGGGTCTCAGGGACAAGCTGTCTACCTAAGAAGGAAGTAAGCACAGGGAAAGGAGAGCTGGGAAGACCCACTTATTCTTCGGATGCCTAGAAGCAGCTGTGCCTGAATCTCGTCTCCCCTGGACTTTGGAGCCCTGAGGGACAACAAGCTTGCTTTTTCCTTAGGGCTTTCTCAAGTTTACTTTCTGTCACTTTTAGCCAAAGGACAGTAACTCTATCTCTGGATCTCTCTTCTCCACTCCTTGCTGACACTTGGGCCCTGGGCCCAGTCCTACCTGGTCTCCAAAGGCAAGCAGACAAGGAGGGCCAGACCCAGCTTTCGTTCTAAATCATGGCCTCAGACACCATTTTTATCACATTCAGGCCCTGAGCTCATCAGGATGCTCCAGAAGCTAGCTCAGAATGTCACGGGATGGGGGGGTGGGGGGCAAGGAACAAAAAAAGAAAAATCTGCATTCCCATATTCAAATGAGCTCCCACAGAAGAAAGAGCAGGCAGCAGTTCCACTGAGGAAGTGGCTCCGCGAGGGACCACGAGCGAGGGGCTGTCCAGTATCTGGCTCTCGCGGGCTCCTGTTCCCTTGTTATTTCTCATTAGCGAGCCATGTCTCCACACAGCAAGGACAGAGCTCTGCAGGCAATGGCATTGGGTTGCCCTCAGTTCAAGGGAGAAAGGTCTTTCTAGCAGTGAGAAAAAAGCTGGAGGCAAAGGCCACCTGAGCCGCACCAGAGGTCGCACTAGCGGAGCTGAGGCTGTAACGTACACTGGGCTTCTCCAGCTTAGAGCCACTCTCACCCTGCTCCTCAGTTTTCCATTATACCTCTTGACTGCAATTGTAATGCCATGTTGGAGTGCCCAGCACCCATTTCCATCCTACTCCATGTCATTGGTGCAAACACTATCTTATGCAGTGCTTGAGCTCCAAACCAGGGAGGCAGGCTGGACCTCTCTTTCCCTTACCTCCCACAGCTTGTGCCAGCCAAAAAAGACATCTCAAGTCTTCAGGTCTTCCACTCGGGCTTCATTACACAACTGCCTCCAGCTGGCTCCCGGCTTCCACCCTCATCCTGCCCAGTCATCTCCACTGTGGCTAGGGACCTCTTGTGATGCCTCCTAACCCATCTGGACTTTCTGCCCCACCCTGAGGAAACATCAGCATCTTGTCCATGGCATAAGGGGCCCCTCCAAACTCCTCCCATCTGTTGTTCTCTGCTGTAGCCTCACTGGCCTTCTGGCTAAGGTCAGACAGCTTACCTTCTGCTGTTATCCCTTACCAGGAGCTTGTTTTCCTCCCTTTCTCTAGGGGTGTGATCTAGCAAGCCATCCTCAGGGGAGGGTCCCTCATTCTCTTTAAAAAACCAGAACCTAGGGCTGGAGAGATGGCCTAGAGATTAAGAGCACTGACTGGTCTTGCAGAGGACCCGGGTTCGATCCCCAGCACCCACATGGCAGCTGAGAACCATCTGTAACTCCAATTCCAGGAGAACTCCAGTTCCAGGGGAATCCGAGACCCTCTTCTGACCTCCATGGCATTGCACGACATGGGTACATAGACCTACATGCAGACAGTACATTTCTTAATGAAAAAATAATAATAATAAAATAAATAAATAAATAAATAAAATAAATAAATAAAAATCAGAACTTAGGGCTGGAGAGATGGCCTATTGGTTAAGAGCACTGACTACTCTTGCAGAGGACCGGGGTTCGATTCCCAGCACCCACATGGCGGCTAAGAACCATCTTAACTCCAGTTCCAGGGGAATCTGACACCCTCTTCTGACCTCCACAGCATTGCATGACACAGGTGCACCTACCTACATGCAGACAGTACACTCATACACACACACACACACACAGACACACACACACAAAATCAGAACCTAAGCTGGGCGTGGTGGTGCACACCTTTAATCCTAGCACTTGGGAGGCAGAGGCAGGCAGATCTCTGTGAGTTCAAGGCCAGCCTGGTCTACACAGTGAGTTCCAGGCAGCCTACAAAAAAGGGAGACCCTGTCTCAAAAAGACAAAAAAAAAAAAAAATCAGAACCTAAGCCGGGTGTGGTGGCGCACGCCTTTAATCCTAGCACTTGGGAGGCAGAGGCAGGCAGATCTCTGTGAGTTCAAGCCCAGCCTGGTCTACACAGTGAGTTCCAGGCAGCCTACAAAAAAGGGAGACCCTGTCTCAAAAAGACAAAAAAAAAAAAAAAATCAGAACCTAAGCCGGGTGTGGTGGCGCACGCCTTTAATCCTAGCACTTGGGAGGCAGAGGCAGGTAGATCTTTGTGAGTTCAAGACCTCCCTGGTCTACATAGTGAGTTCCAGGACATCCAGAGCTACAGGGAGACCCTGTCTCAAAAAGACCAAAAAAAAAAAAATTCTAATCAGAACCTGGCCCTAGTTGATGTGGGGCTCGCAGGGAGTTAATGCAAAGACAGAGCTAGAGGTGAAGAGTGAAAGGACTGAGCAACGAGCGGGCAGCCGGCCCCTGGTCAGCTTTCCCTTGTCCATGATCTAGACCCCACCCTGCCACAGGTCTTATAGCTCTTGGAGACTTACTTTTGGGTCGGAGAGGTCTAAGTCCTGGCTCCACTACCTCCTCCTGCTGGCTAGAGCCAGTCACAGGTCCCTGACTTCCTCGGCTGCTGGTCCTTGAGCCTGAAGCCCCTCAGAGATGAGGACCTCTATCCCAGAAGACCCTGAGCAATGCACTCCCTGGCAGGTCGTCGAGAGGGATGCTGAGGTGGCTCTTTTGCCACCAAGCACAGCTCCTAGACACTGTGCCTGTCTTTTCCAGATGCAGGAGCACAGAGAGTCCTCTGCTCCTGTAGAACAGCACCATCCTCACTGTCCTCCTGTGTCACTGTCCCCAGGCTGTGTACCTGTATGAGGCCATCCCTGCAGCTCAGGATACAACTGCTCCTCAAGGGTATGGGTTCCTGGTCTCAGACAACTCCTGCCCTCTTTCACTGAGAACTAGTCTTCCTGGCAGATGCTACATATGTGGCACATATGCCCATGGGTGGGGACTCCACAAGCCCTCAAATGGTGGGACTGAGTCAGTAAGAAGGGAAACCCCAGCCAGGCTTGATGCCGCATGCCTTGAGTCTTTAGTCCCAGCACTCGGGAGGCAGAGGCAGGTGGATCTCTGTGAGTTCAAGGCTACTTGGTCTACATAGCAAGTTCCAGGCCAGCTGAGGCTACAGGGAAACCCCATCCCAAAAAGGCAAGACAAAATAGTTGGAATATAACAGGATGCATAACAAAATCTTTTCAAAAGAAGGATGGCCAGAGAGATGGCTCAGTTGGTAAAGGCACTTGCCACCAAGCCTGATGACATGTGTTCAGTTCCAGGATCCATATGGTGGAAGAAAAAACCTACTCCTTTCCTCCGAGATTTCCTCTANGGTCAGTTGGTCAGTAGGCATTCTCCTTTCGGCCTGTTCCTGTGGGGCTTGCCCCTGGGATGGACCCACAGCCAGGCGCTCAGGCATACCAGGAGCAGGGGTTCAGCTGCTGGGACTTAAGCTCTTGAGCCCACATGAGCCTCCAGTGTGTATGGCCACTGCATCAAGCTATCACATGGGTCTGGGTGGGTACATTTTGGTGGGTGTCTGCGTGTGACACCCAGACTGTCATGCTGTGCTCATAGTCACATGCCATCCATGTGGCTCTGGGCCAGAGCTCCCTGTCCTTGTAAACAGGCTTTAGGCCCACCAGGAAACGGTTACTGCTTTTGGACTCATGCTCCTTTAGCTACAGAGAGCTCTTCCTGGAAGAGTCCTCCAGGATGGATGCCACATGGGTGACCTGCTCTGATTATGCACTGCCGTGGTCCAATAAAGACCAGCAAAGGCCTTGTGCCTGGATGCTGTCATGCTGCTATCTCTGCTGGCCTTAGGGCCCTTATTTCAGTGCCAAGTCGACTGTGGCCCTCTAGAGGGTGTACTCTAAGCCCTAGGCAGTGGCTTTGCATAGGGTTTCTGAGGGCTAATGAGGTCATACATGTGAGCAAGGAGTTTTACCAATAGGGGGCACCCATCACCACAAGCCACTGTCCTTACCAAACCTCTAGGCTAACTCAGCCTCTTCTGCCCTCCATTTATGAAGGAAGACCTCTAGCCTCAGAGAAACTGAGTGATTTGCCTCGAAGTCATAGAGCTGGGCCTTCAAGGTCTGAAGTAACCCAGCTGGGTGCTCTTAAGGAGCTTGGCCTCCTCAGTATTGCTATGAGGAAATGCGGAGCTGGCCTGAAGGACAGGGGCACACCCTCTCCGTGTGTTGGATGCTCCTTAATACCAGCACCATAGCTGCAATTTCCCAGAACAGCTGCAGAGCAGGGGTGGTGAGCTGGGTCCACCCAGCTGCTGGGATACAGAGAGACCACCAGAGAAGCATCCTCTGCTACAGGGGTCCCGAGGTGGTTCCAGGATACTGGGCAGCAGCAGCAACATCTCTGAAAGCTTGGGCAGGTGTAGGGAAAAGATAGGAGGAAGCATGCCAGGTTGGCCTTCATGTCACTATGTCTTGGGTTCTGTGTAGGGTCCCAACTTCCTGTTGTCATTTCTGGGCTTGGCCAGAGTAATGATCGACACCAGGATAGCTGGGACTGGGGCTAGTGAAGACTTTGAAAGGAATTTGCAAACTCTTCTTGTCTCTGTCCCTCAATCCTGTGTCAAGATAGGGACAAGACTTTAACCAGGAAGGGAGAGCCAGAGCATCTCTCTAAACTCCCTCTGACTCCATCTCCCAGACTCCCTGGGGATTCTATGCCCACATCCAGCGGCTGAGCTCACCTCCTCAGGGGTGGTTAAGGAAAGAGGGCTGGGGGAGGTGCTGGTTCCAGGAGGCAGGGGTTGGGGTGGGAACATTATGCTTTGTCTAGTACCTCAGCCACAAGAAGGCTTGTAGGGCAAGTTTGATGGGGTCCACAGGGGCAGATGGATCTTGCAGCCCAAGTCCAGAACACGTTTTATTTTGACCACTAATTAGGTGCCTCAACCCAGCACAGCTTTTGTATAAGTCAATGTGGGATGGAGGTGAACCTGGGGGGTGGTAAGTAGAGCAGGTCAGAGAAGGCTTCTGGGAAAGGATGTGTTGGAATCTGCCCCTCCCCCATAGCATGATCCCTGGTTCCCTGAGGGGTTGGAATGGAACTGGTGGCCTGGGGAATCTCTTTGCCAGCAGTCCTGAGGCTGAAGAAGAGGAGTCTCTGCCCCCACTTCCAAAGTTTCCAGAGGATGACTTGGGGTTAGGGGGAGGGGCGGGCTCCCACGTGACCTGCAGTCGCTGTCTGTGCGAAGTGACTAGAGAAGTGCCTAGGGTCCCACAGCCCCTCCCTCCACACCCACACAGACTGCAAATCTGTCCTCTCTGAGGCATCCACTGAGGTGTGCTGCTGGTGACAGAGGACAGTCCCTGCTTTCCTCTCCCTCGGGCACTGTTCCCTGTCTGCTGTCTGATGTCTGACTGTTCGTGGGTCCCTGCCTGATTCTGGGTGGCTGTTCCCCTGACTGTGGGTGTCTGTTTGTCTGGGTGGGGGCGTGTCTGCCTGTCTGCCTTTCCTGATGGCTGACTCTGTCCTTGACCTCAGTGTATGTGTCAAAGGAGGGGTGGCTCCCTCCCCCTCCCAAGGTTGCCAAGGCGGCTGCCACCACCCTGGCCACACCTGGAGCCCAGTGACCGCGCCCGTCCACTGCACCAGTGACCACCCAACTGAGCTGTCTCAGTGGGACTGGTAACCCGCTCCAAGCTGCTTTTTGGGTCGCCCCTCCACCCAGGGCTGCTGAGTTCTGGGTGAGCGTGCTCTGCTCTGGGCTGGGTCCGCTCAGGCTCATTTTTTTCCTTATGTAACTCCACATCTGTGTGAGCCTTGCAGGTCACCCTGGACCCTGTTCTGAGCTCTGTCTGACCACATGGAAACTGAGACTAAAGGTCCTGCGTTTAAGAGGGTGGAGAGCCACCCTGGCCAGGACACCGCTTTCGGAGACCCCTCCCCAATACTTCTGTGGACACTTCTTACCGCAGAAACCTACTTGCTCAAAGCAGAAAGCGAGAGGGGTCCTGCGGCCCAAGTCCCCTACAGCCGAGATGTAGACATTCCACCCCCAGCCCCAACCTAGGTCCTCACAGGTGCGGGGTCTACGGACAGGGTCGGGCAGGGGTCACGGGGGCCGAGGGCACGGGGACAGACCGAAGCCCAGGGGCCAGTTCTCAGGTGTGACCTCACACATGCCCCCAACCCTGTGGCCAGGTAGTGCCCTGAGCCGGGCTCTCACTGTGCCGCCGTGCGCACCGCACCGGGGCAGGGGCTCCAGTCGCCGTGCCGGCACGCGGCGCTGTCCGTGGTGCTGCCCGCGCCGGGCGGGGCGGGGGCGGGGCGGAGGCGGGGCGAGGGCGCCAGCCAATGGCGGGGGCTCTGCGCGGGGCGCGGGGGGCGGTGGACCGCGCGGGGCGCACTCGGCTGCGCGCTGCGCTCGGGGTGCTCGGACGCGCGGCGGGCGGCTCGGGCTCGGTTTTGTCCCCGCTGCAGCCGCCGCGCCGCCCGCCCGCCGCACTCCGTTTGGATTCGGACCACAGCCCCCTCCGCACCGCCCGCCTGGGCCGCACCGCCTGCCTGGGCTCCAGCCCCGGCCCCGCGGACCATGCGCCGGGCGCCCCCGGGAGACCGGACCGGGCGAAGAGCTGGCACAGACCGGGCTCCCGAGCCCCACCCGGCCGCCCATCTTCCGGCCCGCGCCCTGCCCGGCGTCCCGGCGCGGTGGGAGCCTGCGGGGCCATGGAGCGCGCGCCGCCCGACGGGCTGCTGAACGCGTCGGGGGCGCTGGCTGGCGAGGCGGCGGCGGCGGGCGGGGCGCGCGGCTTCTCGGCCGCCTGGACCGCGGTCCTGGCCGCGCTCATGGCGCTGCTCATCGTGGCCACGGTGCTGGGCAACGCGCTGGTCATGCTCGCCTTCGTGGCGGATTCGAGCCTCCGCACCCAGAACAACTTCTTTCTGCTCAACCTCGCCATCTCTGACTTCCTCGTGGGTAAAGCCCCCAGACCCCGTCCGCTGCCAGAGCCCGGGGATGAGGAGCCCCGACAGGGCAACGGGGCTCGGAGCGCCGACCTGGGTGTCTCCGCGGGCGGCCGGCCTGGGAAGGGAGCGTCCAGACCCTTAGGACGGTGGGCGCAAGCGAAGTTCCTCTCCTCCCCAGCCGCCGGGCTGGGGCTGGATAGGGACGTCCCCGGGGAAGCGGCCCCAGCCGCCGGGAGCTGGGCAAGGCGCAGGGCGCAACCACGACCGCTGGTGCAGCGCTGGCTCCTGCGCCGAAACCAAACAAAGGCAGCGGCGGAGGACTCAGATGCCTGGAGGACGCTGGCGGGGGGAGTTTGGGGGGAGGGGACATGGAAGGGAGACTTGGGGGTGCTGTGTTAGGGAAAGGGGCCGTGGGGAAGGCGGGGGTGAGCCGAGGGAAAGGCTCGGAGGAGCGCGCTCTCACGTGTCCATGCTCTGCTGCCGACGGGGGGTGGGGTGGGGGGTGGGGGCGGGGTGCGCAGAGGGGGCCGGAGCGCCAGACACCTGTTGGGGCTGGGAGCTGCGTCTCCCAGACGCTGGAAGCCGGTTTTGGCGGTGAGAGCGGCTGGCGGGGCTGCAGCCAAGAGCCTTTTAAGCCAAGAGAAAAGGTTTCTTGGTTTTTAAACTGAGGGGGGAGGCTGTCCAACAGCCAGAATTAGGATGCCGAGCCCCAGCGCCTGGTGGGCAGGGAGGGATGAGCTCACCCCCCCCTTTTTTTTCCTGTTTTGGGAGCTGGGAGGGTTGGCAGAAACCCAGGTTCTGGGTCCCGAGGTCCCCATGTGGGGGTCCTCCTGCGTGCCTGCAAGTCCAGGAGACACCAGCGGGATGGGGCATTGCGGGGGCTGAAGGACGGCAGCAGCTCAGTTGTGTCTGGGGAAGAGGAGGGTAAGGTAAGGATTGTTGGTTCCAGAAAGGCTGCCCTGTGCCGGCTGGGTCTGTCCTCCCTCCAGGTGACTGGGCTTCCCCAGATCCTCCAGTAGTGGTCCCACTACAGCTGCTCTTCCACAGGTGCCTTCTGCATCCCGCTGTATGTCCCCTACGTGCTGACTGGCCGCTGGACCTTTGGCAGGGGCCTCTGCAAGCTGTGGCTAGTAGTGGACTACCTGCTGTGTGCCTCCTCTGTCTTCAACATCGTGCTGATCAGCTATGACCGCTTCCTGTCAGTGACTCGAGCAGTGAGTTTGGGATATGGGTACCAGAGTTCACTCCATGAGGAGGGGGGACACTAAACAAGGGGATGGCTGCCTTTGACCTCGGGGTCAGATGCTTGGTGGGCTTGATCTCTCTGGTGACTTGTGCCTCGTGTTCTTCAATGACCATTGGCTGTCTGTGGGAAAGACTGGTTCTGGCACCTGCAGGGAGCTGACCTGAAATTGGCTGTTACTAAAGGAAGGGGTGTCGGGGTCCACCCTCTGCCCTGAGGTGGGTCCAGCATCCCTGGAGTTGAAGGAGGATCTTCATCCCTCCTACACCCAGAGCTTCAGGAAGGCAACACAGTTCTAGCTGCACAGTTCCTCAGACTAGCTGCTGTGAGATAGCCCTGGACCCACCTAGGCAGCAGTGTGGGGCAGGGCTTCAGCAGCCTCTCCTTCCCCTTTTATGGATCACTTACCAGAGGTTTTAGCAGGAGCACCTTGAGGATTAGCTTACACAGAGCACTAGCATAGAGTCCTCTTGAGTCTCACTTGGATCTCTTCTGCTCCTCCTTGAGCCACCAAGAAAGTGGGGCCACAGGCCTATGTGAGATAAAATCGAGGTGATGCCCAAAAGGGTGGGGTGCTCAGCACAGAGCTGGCATGTGGCCAGTGTCCCTTAGATCTGTGGTCAGCAATAACTCCAGTTATTGCCCTTGTGGTCCCCAGGGTAAAAAATGATCAGGATAGGGGTGTGTATCAGAGCCTCCTTACATCTTCCAGATGTCCCACCTGAGACACCCCCCCCAAGCAGAACTTGTGCCCTCCTGCCACCCTGCCCCCTGCTGGTGGCTTGCACTTGGAGGTTGGACACACTGATTCTTGGCAAAGATTTGATGGCCCGACCTTCTCCCCTTCTCTAGGCATTCTCCTTCTGAAGAGGCAGGGTTCTCAGATCATGTGTGTGTGTGTGTGTGTGTGTGTGTGTGTGTGTGTGTGTGTGTGTGTATGTCCAGCAATGGACCAGGAAGTGGTTAAGTGGTTTTACTTTTTTACACTATGGGGGAGTGGTTGGAGGGACCAGGGCATTGCTAGGTCCTCTCCGTTCACCACAGTAAGCCTCTGAAGATGGCTCTGGCCCTTAAAAGAAGCCTCACATCAGATTCAGTTGTGTGTGATGCCTGGGTATGGCTGATGCTAAGCTGGGCCCTGGGAAGCTTGCAGCTCATCAAAGATGATAAAAAGGCAGGATTGTGGGGGCTGGAGAGATGGCCTAGTGGTTAAGAGTGCCAACTGCTCTCGCAGAGGACCCGGGTTCGATCCCCAGCACCCACATGGCGGCCGAGAACCGTCTTTAACTCCAGTTCCAGGGGAATCCAACGCCCTCTTCTGACCTCCGCGGCATTGCACAACATGGGTGCACAGACCTACATGCAGACACATTAAAAAAAAAAAAAAAGGGCTGGAGAGATAGCCTAGTGGTTAAGAGTGCTGACTGCTCTTGCAGAGGACCCAGGTTCGATCCCCAGGACCCACCGGCAGCTGAGACTGAGGACCGTCGGTTATACTCCAATTCCAGGAGAACTCCAGCTCCAGGGGAATCCGAGACCCTCTTCTGACCTCCGCGGCATTGCACGACACGGGTGCACAGACTTGCATGCAGGCAGTACATTCATACGCATACAGAAATAAATAAAATTAATAAAAAAATTAAAAATAAATTTATTCAGAGTAGTATTAGAAATAATGTTTTTTTTCAAATATTTCAGAAACCAACAAAAAAGAGGCAGGATTGTGGTTGACTATGGGAGTTCTAGGAGCCCCAGGGCATTGACCAGCAGGGGGGTTGTCAGGTTATGGGGAGAGGGGACATTGCAGCAAGCCCAGGACCTAGATGGAGGCCCAGAGGCTGCTCTGAACTCCTGGAGCAATGTTCCTGACATCTTGACCTGCACATCCCTCTGCAGGTCTCATACCGGGCACAGCAGGGTGACACTCGACGGGCAGTGCAGAAGATGGCACTAGTGTGGGTGCTGGCCTTCCTGCTCTATGGACCTGCCATCCTGAGCTGGGAGTACCTGTCTGGAGGCAGCTCCATTCCCGAGGGCCACTGTTACGCTGAGTTTTTCTACAACTGGTACTTCCTCATCACGGCCTCCACGCTTGAGTTCTTCACACCCTTCCTTAGTGTCACTTTTTTCAACCTCAGCATCTACCTGAACATCCAGAGGCGCACCCGCCTTCGGCTTGATGGGGCCCGAGAGGCTGGTCCTGAGCCACCACCTGAGGCCCAGCCCTCCCCACCCCCAGCTCCTCCAAGCTGCTGGGGCTGCTGGCCAAAGGGGCACGGAGAAGCCATGCCACTGCACAGGTACGGGGTGGGTGAGACAGGCCCTGGCATCGAGGCCGGGGAGGTGGCCCTCGGGGGTGGCAGTGGTGGGGGTGCTGCCGCCTCACCCACCTCCAGCTCTGGAAGCTCCTCAAGGGGCACTGAGAGGCCACGCTCACTCAAAAGGGGTTCCAAGCCATCAGCATCTTCAGCATCCCTGGAGAAGCGCATGAAGATGGTGTCCCAGAGTATCACCCAGCGCTTCCGGCTGTCCCGGGACAAGAAGGTGGCTAAGTCGCTGGCCATCATCGTGAGCATCTTTGGGCTCTGCTGGGCCCCATATACACTCCTAATGATCATCCGAGCTGCCTGCCACGGCCACTGTGTCCCTGACTACTGGTACGAGACGTCCTTCTGGCTTCTGTGGGCCAACTCGGCCGTCAACCCTGTCCTCTACCCGCTGTGCCACTACAGCTTCCGCAGGGCCTTCACCAAACTGCTCTGCCCCCAGAAGCTCAAGGTCCAGCCCCATGGCTCCCTGGAGCAGTGCTGGAAGTGAGCTATGCCCCCCCCACCCTGTGACCAGGCCCCACACCTGTTTCTTGGGCAGCCCCCAGGGGTGGGCCTTGCCTTCTCTGTGGCCCACTCTAAATGCCACGGCAACCCTTAGATCATCTGCCCTCTGGTGGGGCAGCCCAATGGGCTGGCCATGGGCCCTCACTGGTAAAACTGGAGTGTGCTGGCTGGCCCTGCCACCACATCCTTTTTCACCCCAGAAGAGACAACCCAGGGGTCCCAGGCATGTGCTCCTCTGCCCTCCACAGACAGTGCAGTGGCCAGTGGTGTCCCCTTTAGTACACTCAGTGGTTGGTGTTCTCCCCAGTGCAGACCTTGGTGTGTGATCCAGGCTCCTGCCCCAGCAGTGTGCCCTGCATGTGCACACATCTGCGCACACCCTCCACACAGTGCACACCTTCCCTTTCCCCAGATAACCTGGGGATGCTGCCCTCGCTGCCTCCGTCTCTTGCTTAAGCCCAGAGCCTGGCTCCTCCATTCTGCTCCCCTCCAACTGTTTGCCCCGAAAAGTGTCAAGGGCCCGTGGAATCTTGAAGCTCTTTGCTTTTCCATCCTGGATGTTTTCAGGAAGATGAAGAAGAAGAAAACATGTCTGTGAACTTGATGTTCCTTGGATGTTTAATCAAGAGAGACAAAATTGCCGGGGAGCTCGGGGCTGGATTGGCAGGTGTGGGCTCCCACGCCCTCCTCCCTGGGTGCTGCAGCTTCCGGCTGAGCTGCACCAGCTGCTTCTGCCCGCCCCACCCCCGGGCTTGAGACGGGGCCCTCCTGGCACTGACACCTGCTCAGCTGGCCAAAGCCTGCCCTGCTTGCCCCATCTTGCATCAGAATTTCTTGGGGGTTGTTGGGTAGGGGAGGCCTTGACTGTGTCCTTCGCGTTCTGAGGCTTCCGTGAACAAGGTGGGGGGCACCTAGGAGGCTGCTTGGCCTTGTCCTGTGTGAGGTCTCAGGCCTCAGCATGCTCTGCTGTTTGCGTGTCTCCCCCCCCCCCCCCCCGTGCTGCTTCTGCCAAAGTAAAGACTCAATAAAGTGTATTTTTTTATGGGTGCTGACTCCTGAGAACTTTGTGGGAGTTGCTAGGATTCAGGGGTTCCAGTTGCAGGTCCCATACAGATAAGAAACTAGCCTCAGTATTCTAATCAGGGGTCTTGGTGGAAGAAAAGACAGGCTACCATTCCAGGGTCTAACTCCCACGAGAGACAGTGCTCCAGCAGCACCCACCAGAGGACTCCTCAGGTATGCAGGGGAGGAGATGCAGCTCGTGCACCTGTTGGGGAGGGGGCATGGTATTGGGCGGGCCTCAGGCTGCCTTCCGAATGCAGACTGCAGCATGAATGTAGCCATCCGGTTCTAAGAAGGGCGCTTGGCTGTGCATGTTCATGGCTTGACCCTCCACCTGGGTAGCCTGGCTGTGTGCTGGCAAGCAAGACATAGGCCCCAGGGAGACTGTGCCCATACCTCATATACTGGGAAGAGCTCAGGAAGGAAGTGGCAAAGGAACTGGAGAGACTGGAGAGGGTGTCGGGTACGGGGACTGGAGCTGGGCTTGTGGGGCTAGGAGGTGAAGAGGTGTGATCCTAGGCAAAGATCTGGTGGTGGACTGTGGTTGAAGGTTGAAGACAGTAGAAGACAGGATGGAGGGTGGCTGGTCCTCTCCTCAGTGGATAGTCTTAGAGGCTGGCCTTACCCAAGTCCCCTGAAACTCCTTGTAACAGAACAGCCTGAAGAGCCCTGACCCTGGCTGTCACTGGACTCCCACCTCAATCTTCAGGGGCCTCAGCTCTCCTCCTCTGAGCAGAGAGGGAACCTGTCGTGGTGCTGCCACTGTCTCACAGACAGGCAGTGGCAGTTGTCACTGCTGAGAGAGACACTGTATACAAGCAAAGCTCTGCTATAGTCTGCCCACAACACCTCCTCTCCTGCAGCTGTGCCTGTTCTTATTCTTTCCCAACTTCCTGGAAAACTCCAATTCTAGGCAGACCCTTTCCACCTTTGGCTCCTTTTCTCTCTGGTTGAATCCTGTTGTCTCCTGGCTTAAGTGGGACATTCTTCCTGGTATAAAGCACTCAGATCCCTCCTTGGTCAGCAGAGTGTAGGTGAACCTGGGGACACTGGGCCTTCTGCCCTGCCCCAAGCTAGGCCCTGTCCAGAGCAGCTGGAATTGCTGAGGGCAGATGCCAACCTCTGTGCTCAGGGACTCCGACCAGCCCCCACTCTTTTTGCTTCCTTGTTTGTCCCTGAGAGCCGAGAGGTCCTGTGACCTCCCAAGGCTGGCGCTGGCCTCCCTCACCCTCCACCAGGCCTGGCTCCCCAGCGGGTGTCTGTCCCCAAAGCACAAGTGATCTGGGGAAGGACAAAGGACTGCCCTCCCCAGCGATGGGCACTTCCACGAGACAGCACAGCCAGCGCCCGGGCTGCCCCTCCGCCCGGCCCCACTAAATGGCCACAAATTGGAGGATAAAAGCACAGGCTTTCAAGCAATTTTGCCTTCAATCTCTGGAAACTGCTGCTCCCGGAGCTGCTGTGTGGGGACGGAGGAGGAAAGAAGAAAGACACGGAGCCTATTGGGCCCGTGTCTGCAGCAAACAAACAGCGGAGGGGGCCCTTCTGCAGGTCCAGTCTCTCCTTGCAGTTCCGGCCCCAAGGCTGCGCACAGGCCCAGCAGCATATCTGTTATTTACTGAGCACCTACAGTGCATGGGTGTCAAGGAGGCGGCTGGCAGCAGAGCAGCTTAAACATGGCCCCTGAGCTGAACACAGTAGACAGAGGACCCAAGGAATTGGCAGTGCCAGGATATGGCTGCCCCAGTGCTGGGAGGAGGCCCCGCCGCCCACTGGGGGCCACCATCAGGGGACAGACATCCACCTGAAGTAGGAGGCGGGGTCATGGCCAGGATGAGGGCCACCCGTGGACCAGGGCTCAGGGCCAGGAGGTCCACTGAGCACTGGCATTGGCTGCATGTCACTTCCTCTTCTCTGACTCTGAAGGTACCCCACCCATAAGGACAGCTTCTGGATACATGCTGGGTGGGGGCCTTCCCAGGTTGGATGAAGACCTTAAGCAGCCAGGGTCCCCAGAACACAAACCTAGTCCCTTCCTCTGCAAGAGGAACAATGATTTGGAGCCTGGGCTGTGAGTTGGGATGGCTAGGGTCTCGCTGGCAAGGCTGGAGAGTCATGTGGCTGCTGGCCACTCTGTACCTCATCCCATCTTAGTGCTTCTGGATAAGATCCAGGTGTGTACAGACCCTTAATCAATAGTTACTGATGCTCCTGTTGGTAAAGTGAGCACCTCCTCATGTCCTCATTGAAACCCCCAGGAGATACAAGCTTTCCATTATGCAGAATTGCCCCATGTCATCCATCAGCAGTCTAGGGATGCCAGCATCTGAAGCCAGTCCTGACACTAAGCCCATGCTCCTTCCCTTCCATTGCTTCCTCTCTGAGCAGTGCCACAGGATGGCAGTGTCTGAGCTGATCCCGTCTGCACAATTGTGCCCTCTTGGGGTACAGCATCCAACCCCCTGCCACCTGTGTGCATGCTGGCTAGCAGGGTGTTCTTAAGATGGGGCTGACAGAGCCGAGCGTGGTGGCACACCCCTTTAGTCCTAGCACTTGGGAGGCAGATGCAGGTGGATCTTTGTGAGTTCAAGGCCAGCCTGGTCTACAGAGTGAGTTCCAGGACAGCTGGGGCTACAGGGAGACCCTGTCTTGAGAAGACCAAAAAAAAAAAAGTACTGACTGCTCTTGTAGAGGACCCAGGTTTGATTCCCAGAACCCACATGGCAACTAAAAACTGCCTTTAACCCGGGCGCCATGGTAATCCCAGGCATAGGCAAGAGGATCTCTGTGAGTTCAAGGCCAGCCTGATCTACACAGTGAGTTCCAGGACAGCTGGGGCTATAGGGAGACCCTGTCTCAAAAAAACAAAAATTATATATGTCAGGGTGTGAGCTCCAGAAGCCCATTGGAATGCAGAGACACCCAAGACTGGCGGCGCCAGGAACCTGCTCTACCAGGCTAGCCTTTGGCTATGCTAAAACAGGCCATCGGCCTAGCGGTTAAGAGCACCGACTGCTCTTGCAGAGGACCTGGGTTCAATCCCCAGCACCCACATGGCGGCTAAGAACCGTCTGTAACTCCAATTCCAGGAGAACTCCAGTTCCAGGGGGAATCCGAGATCCTCTTCTGACCTCCGAGGCATTGCACGACACAGGTGCACAAACCTACATGCAGACAGTACACTCATACACATACAAAAATAAATTAAAAAAACATTAAAAAAAAAAATTAAACAGGCCATCACCATTACTTAGGAATCTTCCGCCTTTCGAAAGCCAGATTCCTGCAAAGTACGCTACCCACCCCCACTCTCACTGAATCCCATTTCCACCTTCTCCCTTAAATTCCCAGGCCAGACGCCATACAGTGCTTGGCCCTATCTTTCCCCTGAGCCTAGCCCTGGCTACCCTGAATTAAACTTTGCTCCGAAGAGCTTAGACCTCGTGGCCTCTCATTTCAGAGCGCACCATAACCCTACATTCTGGTGCCGCTGACTCGGATGGCCATTTTGCCCGCCCACGAGCCCCTCGGGGTAGCCGGTAAGCCGGATACTGAGCGCAGGCTAAGNAAAGAAAGAAAGAAAGAAAGAAAGAAAGAAAGAAAGAAAGAAAGAAAGAAAGAAAGAAAGAGAGAGAGAGAGAGAAAGAAAGGAAAGGAAGGAAGGGAGGGAAAGGGCTATGGGACCAATGGCCTAGGTGGCAGAAGTGTGCTTCAAAGGGACATGGAAGTGGAAGCGTAGGGTGAAAGGCTGCCCCAGTCTTGACAATGGGTCTCTATTGATCCCAAGAGTAAAACTCAGGCATCCTAAGGGAACACCCAGCCCTCTTACTGCCCCTACCAGTGGTGGGGGTAGGGATGGCAGGGGTCTTAGGCTCAGCTTCTCCTCTGCAGCGTGGGCTCAGTGGCCTAGCCTGGGGCAGACAGTTGCCAGTATCACCAAGCTAGGCTGGGCCCCTCCCCCGCTCACCGACAGGAAGTGGCTCTTGGGCCGCTGCAGGCCTCCCTGTCATTACCAAAATTGCTCCATTGTTGGCATTGGCTGCACCTGCTGCCAGCGGATAGTGCTGTGCTAACCTGTCATTAAGTGCCTGGATTCCACCTCCCAGCAGGCAATCAGACTTCAGGGGCCTGGTAGCAGTGCAGGGAGGGCCCACTGCCCCAGACCTGGAGGGGTCGCTTTCCCAGTCACAGTTTGCTAGCGCAGCACTGGGAGCGGCAGGGCGGGGAGCCCAGTCTGAACTGGCTGCTTCCTAGCTGTCAGGCCCCCCTTCCCCGGGTTCTATTGAGGACAGAAGACATATTACTTCCCATACTCAGGTCTTGTGGCACATGGATGACCAGAGCTGAGGTGGGGACTCCAGGGACTAGGGCCCCTAGAGGGGAGGACTTCGCCACACAGAAGCTAGGGAGGGATGGAGGTTTGAGCAGAACCCTCCCTGCGTCTGCCTGGAAAGGGTCACTGTGGTACCAGCTCAAGGACTGTGCTCAGATGATGATGCCAGCGACAGCACTGGGCTGCCACCCTGTGCTCCAGGCCCCACTCTGAGTCCTTTTAAACTTCTCTAATTCTCGAATACGGTAATTTCTCTTTTTCCCCATTTTTATAGATGGGGAAACTGAGGCACAGATGGGTGGCTGGTTCCTTCTTGGCCCTCTCCTTCCTAACCTGCCAGGCTTTGCTCAATCCTGTTGGGCCACCCCATCCTGGCTTGGGACAGTGGGGTCCCAGGATGGCCACTGAGAGTAACCAGGGTGGGCTGAAGGGGCACATGCCCTTTCCCAGGCAGTTAGCTGTAATCCATAGGACAGTGGCTGGAGCCCTGAGAAGGTCAGATGTTCTGTAGCTGGCAGCTGCTCCTGAAGTTCCCAAGGCTTCCCAAGGCCACCTGTGCAGGCTGCTCACCTATGCAACCTACTCAACTGAGAGCTAAAAGACACAGCTTCTGAGTGCTGCCGTCTGAGCACCTAGACTCAGCCCAGCCTGAAGCCACCATACTATGATCAAGTCATCAGGTACACCGTCGTCCTAAAGCCACACAGATGTGCTTTTGTAATTGTGATGGGAAAACCCTCCTGGCAAGGCTTGGCTCTGGCCAGCATGCACCATCTCAAAAAGGCAGCGGATCCCTCCTGTATGGCGCGGTTGTGGCTTTGATCACTAAATCACTAGTAAATAACAGATATTTGTAATGGGTATTGGTGGGAAAAAAAATACTCTTTTGGTGTTTTTGAGACAGGGTCTCCCTGTTGCCCCGGCTGGCCTGGAACTTGCTCTGTAGACCAGTCTGACTTTGAACTCAGAGACTAGGTGGCTGGCTGAAGGCGTCAGTGCTCCTTTACCCATCATGCAGACGAAGCTGACAGCTCTGGGCACTACTCTCCCTCCTGTGATGACAGCACTACATCCAACATTTCCTCAGTTTAGAACATATCAGATATAAAACTCAGAGGGATGCATTATTGACGATCTCCAAAGCCTCCATGTCTGTGCTGCACCATTTTTAAGGATTGCAGTGCACCTTGAGTGGACCCTCCAGTGTGGTGAACCACAGATTTCTTTTTTTTTTTTTTTTTTTTTTTTTTTGTCTTTTCGAGACAGGGTTCTCCCCTGTACCCCCAGCTGTCCTGGAACTCAACTCTGTAGACCAAGGCTGGCCTTGAACTCACAAAGATCCCCCTGCCTCTGCCTCCGCAAGTGCTAGGATTAAAGGTGTGCGCCACCACACCCAGGTCTTTCTTTTGATTTTTAAGGATTGCAGTGTACCTTGAGTGGATCCTCTAGTGTGGTGAACCACAGATTTCTTTTGATTTTTGTTTTTTTTGCATTTGTGTGTGTGTGTGTGTGGTGTGCATGTGTATGGATATTTGCATGTGTGTGGGCACACGTCTGTGCAGTGTGTGTGCATCTGTATGCACACGTGTGTGGGACCCAAGGGTGATTGGCTATCTTCCTTGATCATTCTCTACCATATATATATATATATATATATATATATATATATATTTTTTTTTTTTTTTTTTTCCCTTTTGGGGGAGAAAATGTCTCCCTGTAGCCTCAGCTGACCTGGAACTCGTTTATATACCAGGCGGGGCCTGAACTCCCACCACGCCAGCTAAATAAATATTTTTTGTCTTTTTATTTTAATAAATCTTTTTTTTTTTTTTTTTTTTTTAGACGGGTCTCTTTAGTTCCAGCTGGCCTGGAGATCTCTATGTAGACCAGGGTGGCCTAGAACTCACAGAGATCTTCCTGCCTCTGCCTCCTGAGTGCTGGGATTAAAGGCGTGGACTACCACTTCAGACTTTAATAAATCTTTTTTTTTTGGTCTTTTTGAGACAGGGTCTCTCTGTAGCCTCAGCTGTCCTGGACTACTCGCTCTGTCCACCGGCTGGTCTTGAACTCACAGATCTGCCTGCCTCTGCCTCCCGTGCTGGTTTGCTTGTGCCACCAACAGCCCCCGGCTATATCGTAAAATAAACCCCACACACATCAGTCATTTAAAACCGTTCACACTCCCGGGCTGGACGAGCTGGCCTACGCGGTTACGACCGTGCCTCCGCTCTTACAGCGGACCCGGTTTGATCCCCTCACCCACATGGCGGCGTGAGAACGTCCTGAAAAACTCCAATTCCAGAGGAAAC
>VZQC01011685.1:1813162-1829529 GCA_009823505.1 Rhizomys pruinosus
GTTTCCTCTGGAATTGGAGTTCAGGACCGTCTTCACGCCACCATGTGGGGGAGGGGATCAAACCGGGCCGCTGTATAGAGCGGGAGGCACGGCGTAACCGCCGAGGCCCAGCTCGTCCAGCCCGGGAGGTGAACGGTTTGAAATGACTGAGTGGTGGTGATGGGGGGGATAGCGGCAGGTAGCGGGGGGCTGTTGGTGGCACAAGCAGGGAGAGCCCGAGCACCCGGGGGAGGAAGAGGCAGGCAGAATCTGGGTGACGGCATAAATGGACATGGCCGGGTGGACAGAGCGAGTAGTGCGCTAGGACAGCTGGAGGCTACAGAGAGACCTAGGTGCGCAAATTACAGATCTCCAAAACCTCCAACAAAAAACGAGTTATTAAATCTGAGTCCGGTAGTCCACGCCTTTAATCCCAGCCTGCAGGAGGCGACGGACGAAGATCTCTGTGAGTCTAGGCCAGCCCTGGTCTACCCATACGCAGATCTCCAGGCCAGCTGGGACACTAAAGGGAGACCCGTCTAAAAAAAAAAAAAACAAAAAAAAGATTTATTAAAATAAAAAACAAAAAATATTTATTTAGCTGGGCCGTGGATGGGAGTTAACACGGCCCCGACCTGGTCTATATAACGAGTTCCAGGTCAGCTTAGTGCTACAGGGAGACATTGTTCTCCCCCAAAAGGGCAAAAAAAAAAAAAAAAAAATATATATAGATATATATATATATTATATATCTATGGTAGCAGAATGCATCAAGGGGAAGATAGCCCCCCCAATGCACAACCTTGGGTCCCCACACACGTGTGCATACAGAGCACACACACTGCACAGACGTGTGCGCTCACACACATGCAAATAATCATACACAGCGCACACCACACACACACACACACAAATGGCCAAAAAAAACAAAAAATCAAAGAAATCTTGGTTCACCACACTAGAGGATCCACCTCAAGGACACTGCATATCCTTAAAAAATCAAAAGAAAGTCTCAGCCAGGGTGTGGTGGCCGCACACCTTTAATCCTAGCACTTGCGGAGGCAGAGGCAGGGGGATCTTTGTGAGTTCAAGGCCAGCCTTGGTCTACAGAGTGAGTTCCAGGACAGCTTGGGACTACAGGGAGACCTGTCTCGAAAAGACCTGGAGAGATGGCCTAGTGGTTAAGAGCTCCGACTGCTCTTGCAGAGGACCCGGGTTCGATCCCCAGCACCCACATAGCGACTGAGAACCGTCTTTAACTCCAGTTCCAGGGGAATCCGACACCTTCATCTGACCTCCGCAGCATTGCACGACACGGGTGCACAAACCTACATGAAGACAGTACATTCATACACATACAAAAATAAAAAATAATTAAAAAAAAAAAAAAAAGAGTGCGTGTTATGGTTCCCAGCTCTCGGGCTATGGAATCTGACTGGGCCCCAACCCGCTGTTCCGCTGAAGTCGTTTAACCTCATCCGGCACTCGGCACACTCATGATGAACGAGCACGGGGTTTAAACGTGTGGCCCTCATGAGCTCTGGAGGGGTGGGGGAATGGGGGGGACACGGGTCTAGATTTGATAAAAAATAATGTATAAATAACAAAACAAAACAAAAAAACCGTGTGGCCCTCATGGTAAGATGTGAACCTCGGCTTTCTGCTCCAGCTCTGGCCACCATGCCTCCCCACCACGATGGACTCTTAATTCCCTGGAACAGTCAATTGTAAGCTCTTCCTTTTATTTTTATTTGTACTTATTATGTGTATGAGCGTGTCTGCATGTAGGTTGGTGCACCCATGTCGTGCAATGCTGTGGAGGTCAGAAGAGGGCATCAGATTCCCCTGGAACTGGAGTTAAAGATGGTTCTTAGCTGCCATGTGGGTGCTGGGAATCGAACCCAGATACTCTGTAAGAGCGGTCGGTGCTCTTAACCGCTGAGCCCTCTCTCCAGCTCCATAAACTCTTCCGTTTATAAGTTCCCTTGGTCATGGTGGTTTTATCACAGCAACAGAAAAGTGACTAATACAGGTGGACATCACAGAGCAGCTTCTTCCTCTGTGGTAGACAGGAAGCTGAGAGGAAAAGACCCCTGTGCCTGCGGGAGACCCTTCACAGTCGTCATAGGACACCCCCAAAAGCAGGGAGACCCACAGACTTTCCTTCAGTTCTGGCTATGTGCTGGCCTGTACCCTAACTCCACCCAGGGAGGAAAGATATCTGATCTCAGCTCCTGGTCTGGGGCCACTTAGTGGGCCAGCTGGTCTGAGGCCATGGGTACCTGCAGGTCACATAAATGCATCCAGGGATCAGATCTAGGCTCAGGATGTCCCTTTCAAACACCATTAGTTCCGACCACTCCTGTATGTACCCCAGGGCCTGCAATGGTGAGGCCCTGACTAGAGAAGACCAGCATGAGGCCAGGAGAGGACAGCACCTGTCAGGTCATGACGGCAGAGGCCAGGAGGGGACAGCACCTGTCAGGTCATGACGGCAGAGGCCAGGAGGGGACAGCACCTGTCAGGTCATGACGGCAGAGGCCAGGAGGGGACAGCACCTGTCAGGTCATGATGGCAGAGGCCAGGAGGGGACAGCACCTGTCAGGTCATGATGGCAGAGGCCAGGAGGGCAGCTGGCTGCAAGCAGCTTTGCCCCTGTGCACTCTCCCAGGCTCATCCTCTCAGCAAACATTTCCAGGAGTCGTTGAGGACCAGGTGGCCACTGCAGGTCCTTATTTTCCTTCTCAGATTGTTACAGATTCACATAATCTGACAGTGCAGGGCCCTGTGGGACCTTGGATAGGATGGTCAGCAGCTGCAGGGTCAGGCAGGGAGACCCCAGAAGTTGACACCTATCCCACTTCACCAGGTGCACACCCTGTGTGTTCACTATGGTGAATATGAGACTTTCCAATCGCTCATCCTCAAGAGCCCAGTTACTGGTGGCAAGCATAGTCATGCCATGCAACTCTCACAGCCTTGGGAATGGGTTTTTTGTTTTGAGATAGAGTCAACTAGCAGGGCTGTGAACTCTTAATCCTCCTATTTCAACCTCCAGAGTGCTGGAAATACACATGGATACCCCCCAGCCTAGTTATCAGGAATGCTTTTATTTTCCACAGCACCTGTTGCTGGTAAAACACAAAGTTCTTTCTGTGAAAAAATATATTTATTGGGCTGGAGAGATGGCCCAGCAGGTAAGAGCACTGGTTGGTTTTGAAGTGGACCTGGGTTTGGTTCTCAGCACCTACATGGCAGCTAACAACAATCCACAACTCCAGCTCCAAGGGATTCAGTGTCTTCTTCTGGCCTTTACCTCCATGTCCATTGCATGACATGGGTGCACTTACATACATGTAGGCAAGACATTTATGCTTTGTGTGCATGCTGGAAACTGAACTCAGGTTCTCTGGAGGAGTGGCTCTTAAACACAAAGTTCCAAGAGGCTTTTCACATGTGTAGACTCAGGACCCACCTCTGAGGATCCCTCCTACTGCCTACCCCCCCCCGCCCCCAACTCCCGACTGCTTCCCTAGCTCCAGCCTTACTACTTCAAGAACGGCACCTGGGCAGCAGCTCTGTGTGACCTTCTGAGACTGACTGTCCTCTTGGCCTGGTTCCCCGCTGACCCGCGGGGCACAGTCTTTTCTGGCTGAGCAACATCCTGCTCATCTTTGCATACCACTAGTTAGCATCTTAGTGTGTGCCCAAGCTGAGTACCTTTAAGAAAATGTTCCGGGCTGGAGATAGCCTAGCGGTTAAGAGCACCAACTGCTCTTGCAGAGGACCCGGGTTCTATCCCCAGCGCCCACATGGTGGCTAAGAACCGTCTGTAACTCCAATTCCAGGAGAACTCTAGTTCCACGGGAATCCGAGACTCTCTTTTGACCTCAGCAGCATTGCATGACATGAGTGCACAGACCTGCATACAGACAGTACATTCATACACATACAAAAATAAATAAAATAAAAAAAAGAAAATGTTCCCTAGGCTAGACGTTTAATTTGGTCCACACCTTTAATCCCAGCACTCGGGAGAGGCAGGTAGCGCCGCTCTCTGGGAGAGCAGGCCAGCTGGGTCTACAGGGAGGAGAACCTGCCTCAAAAAGCCCCCCCCTCAAAAGAAAAGAAAGAAAATATTCCATAGCCCCAGGCCACTGCTGCTATAGGTACTGGGCACTGCATAAAAGAAAGCTTGCTCTCAGCCAGGCGTGGTGGCGCACACCTTTAATCCTAGCACTTGGGAGGCAGAGGCAAGGCGGATCTTTGTGAGTTCAAGGCCAGCCTGGTCTACAGAGTGAGTTCCAGGACAGCTGGGACTACAGGGAGACTCTGTCTCGAAAAAGACCAAAAAAAAAAAAAATTTTAAAGAAAGCTTGTTCTCAAAGGACTTAAGGAGGTCTGAGCCATACTGTGAGGGCTGACCAGGGGCATCCCATGGGGTGTATGGGAAGGGCACTGGTCACTAGGGTCAGCAGACTAGATCCTGGCCAGGACCAGCAGTGGGCAGCAGAGGTTGGGAAGGTGGCATTGCAAACTGTTGGGCTTTGCTTGTGTGAGGGCGGAGAGTTTGGAGACATACAGGGACTTAACCCTGCCACCTGGTAAGGTCCCAAAGCCAGGCAGGGACTGGCTACATGGCTGCTGTAAGAATTTGAGGAAGGGGCTAATCTGAGGCTGAGCTGATGGGTTGTTGTGGACTACAAGAGACCTGTGGATGTCTGAACTAGTGCACTTCACACTTTATAGTAAGCACGATGTCAAAACTAGAGGGGAATCCCTATGGAGCTCAGTAATGTGCTCTAAGTTCACATCTGCCCAGAAGTTCAGGATAAACATTTAGAAATACTCTGTAAATGTGGCCAGTTAGGATCTCAAGAGAATTTTGAGTGGGCCCTAAGTCCACTGAGTGGCATCCTTAAGAGGAGAAGCTGGTGTGGTCCTTCACACCAGCTGGAATCCCAGCACTTGGGAAGCTGAGACAGGAGAAGCCTCTGTTTAAGGCTAGCCCGGACTATATAAGACCCTGTCCAAATAAACACACAAAAAGATGGGAAAGACAAGAGGGACATTGGGGTAGATGTCCCATCAAGACAGAGACAGAGATTAGAATGACCCACCACAAGCCAAGGACACCTGGAGGCAATAGGAGAGGCAGAAAGGCCCTGCCCAGAGTCTTGTGAGTATGGATGGTCCTGAGCTGCCTATACCCCAATTCCTGGCCTATCATTTTACTTGTGGGCAGCTTGTCTCAGCCCACAGCACATCTTGGGTCTCTGACTCTACTGGGTCTTTAGACCTCAGGAAGGAAACCTGGTGAGGTTCTAGTTAGCTGGGAAGTCTGCAGGGACCCTTGGATTGAACAGGCATTTTCTGCCTCTGTGCACAGGGGATGCTGACTTCCTTCTATTTCAACAAGCAATAGGAAAGCAGGAGGTATGGGAGCCTCTAAGCACAGAGATAAGGGAGATCAGAGGCAGGACCTCTACAAAGCTTGGGATGGACCTTGTTGGGGCTTTTAAAGGTAAGTTGACAGCTTCTCACTTATGTGCCCTTGAAGCCCTACAGGAGCTTGAGACCATGCTCCTGTATCACCCGGACAGGAGATCTGGAGCAATGCACACAGGCGACCATCAGCGGGTGACTTCACAGGAGAGATTCTGGAGTCCCGGCAAGGGCAGACCAGACCCCACAGGCCCAAGTTGCCACGAGAAGGCACCCGGGACCAGGGGGAAGGTGGCCTTTGGGAGTGTCTGAGAAATGTCACCAGTTGGTGGGGACAGATGTTAGAAGATGGAAAGGATCCAGAAACAGAAGAAATTAGGAAACAACACAGGGAAGATGCATGTTCCAGACAGCCTGCTATGGTGCTGCAGCTCCCACAATGCTCCCAGTGTAGAGATGCTGGGCTACTGCAGGAGAGGCTGGCAAAACCTCAAATGGCAATCAGAAGGTCAAACAGGCCTGTGGGAATGGCCAGAGAGGGACAAGGCATGCAGCTTGAGGTAGGCGTGGCTGCTGTTGTCCAGTTTCAAGAAAGGAGTCCACATGCCCTTGTGGCCTGTCATCTGCTGCTTCATCTCACAGGAACTCATCAGGTGTCTTCTTGAGGTCAGAACCACAGACACTGCCCTGGGGGGGGGGGGTCCTCAGCTTCATGACTGCCTTTGCCCTTTGGTGACTACCCTAGCAATGGCACAGTGAGCACCCATCAGGAGCTGCCACCCAGGTGACCAGCACCACTGGCTCCTACTGTGAAAAGAGGCAGGTGGTGCCTGGACCAGGGAAGGGAAACTTACTAATGGAGACCATTTCATCTGGGGGTTAAAATGGGACAGAAACGCGTATGTAGTGCTGGTGGCTGCAACTCATGCTTTGCAGTGCTGGGCATGTAACAGAGCGCCTTGCACATGCTAAGCAAGTGCTCTGCCACCAGGTGACACCCCAGCCTGCAGTAGCACTACTTTGTTTTTGTTGCTGGTTTTTGACAAGGGGTCTCTCTGTAGCTCCAGCTAGCCCGAAACTAACTACTGAGACCAGGCTGGTCTTGATCTCAGAGATCTGCCTTCCGTTGCCTTCCAAGTATTAGGATTAAAGGTATGTGCCACCACACCCAAACCCAGTAGCACACATTAAATTTTAAAAATTTTTATTTATTCTTTATGTGTATGAATGTACTGTCTGCATGTAGGTCTGTGCACCTGTGTCATGCAATGCTGCGGAGGTCAGAAGAGGGCGTCAGATTCCCCTGGAACTGGAGTTAAAGACGGCTCTCAGCTGCCATGTGGGTGCTGGGGATCGAACCTGGGTCCTCTGCAAGAGCAATCGGCGCTCCTAACCGCTAGGCCATCTCTCCAGCCCCATTAAAAGGGCTTCTTTATGGCACACATATCCTCTCAGGAAACAAAACTGGCCAACACTGACCTCTGAGACCAATGACGGGACTAGATCTAGCTTTTTCTTCTCCAAGAACAGAGTGCTAGGGAGGAAACCAGCCTCAGAAACACACATCACCCTCCTCAGGGCTGTCCCAGAGCATATGCTCTGGGGATAAGGTGGCCGTGGTCTCGGGGCTGGCTTTCTGAAGTCAGCCAAGTTGGATCTCAGTAGCTTGTGGTTGCAGGGACACAGCACAGCTCTGAGGAGTCAGCCTACTCCCAGGTCTCCGGGCCCTGGGGAGGTGTCCTGAGGACCCCTTAAGTATAGCGGGCACAAAGATGAAAGCCAGTGGTGGATAATTATCGCTCTCAAGCCTGGCCTGACTACAAAACCTTCTGTGATGGCCTGAAAGAGAAAGCAATAGACACGAGACCCGCCCTGGCCTCGGAACCCAGGGCCTTTGAAATTATAAGACATCAGAATAAAGCTTCAGGGAAGAGGACCTCGTGTTCCAGCTGCAGATCAAAACGGAATTGCTCCTGAAAGCCCAGGGCGAGCTGCCATCCCAGCAGCCCCACCCCAGCAAGCAGAGGGTCATCTGCCCTGTGGCGGCAGCATGGCTAACCTCACTCTGCAGCAGGGGTCTCCCCAAAGATGAGGCCCCTGGCTTCTATCTGTCCCCTCATTGTACTTCTGGGGCCACAGCAAGGCATCAAGCTTCCCCGGGGGAACATTCTGGGACATAGCCTGCACCACCTGTGGTCGGTCAGTCAGGTGTCTTGTGCTAGGGGTGAGAGATCAGGACAGGGAGAAGCAGCAAAGCCCCTACCCCAAGAAGGCTGGTGCTGGCTCAGAGTCAGGTAGGTCAGGGGAGAGCCCGCCCAGGACTCCCATCATTCTCTCACGTCCCCTTGTTGGGCTGAGGCCACCTAACAGGAACAAGGCTGCCAGTTCAGATTCAGTCCTCTTTGGTTGACACCTTGCTGGTGATTCTGGTGAGGAGCCAGAAGCTGCATGCCTGGGTCGGATATTGGGTGCATTCAGTCGTGAAGCCCGACACTGCCTTGGCATTCGGCCCCACAGAGCTCAGCACAGCATTCTGGGAACAGGGAAGGAGCTGGTCCTCAGTCAGCTGGCACTAGAGAACAAAGCGTGGCCACTACAGCCTGCCTCTCTGCCACGCTGGCACAGCAGCACACCATGAGAGGCTGGTATGGGGTCACACTGCTCTGCAGGGCTGTGGGCAGACCACATCCCAGGAGGCAGCCACGGCTGCTCCGCTGCTCCCCCAGCTGGCAGCACTGCTCTCCTACCGACGAGGTGTTAATTAGCACAAATGAGTCAACCTCAGCAAGCCAGTCGCAAGGGCAACAGGTATGCTAAACATAGGAGAACATTTTGGGGTATCAGGTGGCATAGACTATTCCATCATCCCTGGATAGAGGGTGGGGTGCAGCTTAGTGGGGAGCCCCGAATTGGTAAGAAAACTGAGCCACCAACACTCAAATATTTAACAAGTACTTTTTTAGTGTTCAAAGCTGTCCACGGTTTACAACCAGGCTTGCTTTTACTGTTGGCTGCTGCTGGCCCACCCTATACCACACAGACCCTGGGGCATGATGCTGCTGTGTGCTACCAGATGAGAGGCTGGCGGCCCTGCCCCAATTCAGCCTCCACGTAGGAATCATGCAGCACCTTCATGCAAAGCAGCAGCTGCTCTAAGTTCTCTCCAGTCAGTGCTGACAAGGCGATGACCTCCTGTCCCAGGTGGGCCTGGAGCTGGGGCAGGTGGGCTCTGGCCTGCGGGAGATCCACCTTATTTGCAACAACCACATGAGGTCGCTCAGACAGGCCTTCTTCATACTTCTCTAGTTCATATTTTAAATCATCAACCTGAGTCCATGGCTTGGGCAGGGAAAGATCCACCACGAACAGCAGGAAGTGGCAGCGCTCGATGTGTCTGAGGAAGCCAAGGCCCAGGCCCTTATTCTGGTGTGCACCTTGGATGATGCCTGGGATGTCTGCCACTGTAGGAGACAGGAGCTCAGAGTCAAGGTTATGCTCTCAGCTGCCCTATCATGTGACCTTTAATCTTGGGGACAGGAGGGGACCTGGAGACCCCTCTGGGCCAGAGCTCACATTCTACAACTTTCAAGGAACATCCTACACTGAGGCCATGCATCCGCCCCCAGGTGACTCAGCAGACAAAGTGACACCGCGGTACCTCAGCTCTCAGGTTTGCAACATGCTCTGAATATTTGGGTGACAGGCACGGTGGATCAATCTAATGAGGAATATTTAACACGTTCCTGTCTCTCTGGCTTCAAACATAATTCAGAAAAGGGGAAAATGGCTTCTTGCACTCTATGAATAATTTGATTACTGATAAAAATCATTATAGCGCACTTTGCAGATATAAAGTGCTATACAAGTAACCTTACCAGCAGGCTTACTATTTTTAATGGGTACATTATCTTCTGGAAAAAAGTTTTCCACTCTCAAAACGGTACAGGGAAAGCTTTTTAAATCATACGCTGTCTGCATGACTGATGCTGCTGAGTGCCACAGAGACAGTGAAGCAGTGAGAAGAAACCCTCTCCTCAGGTTCCAAATTCAAGACTGTATTTCTAAATGGAAACTATCAGATTCTGGGCTAGGAGGGGAGGGGCTGATTTTGACAGAGAACATGTTCATTAAAATTGTTTCAATCAGGAAAAAACAATGTAATATTTTAAATAGGAAGCTAAATTCAGAGGTTATGTAATTATTCTCCTGAATCACTGGATCATCTAAACCCCATCTCTGGTAGGTTCTGGAGGTTCTACCTGCTATCTGTTGGTGGCCAGCATAGTGAACGATCCCCACATGCGGATTCAAGGTGGTGAATGGGTAGGAAGCCACGGTGGGTTTTGCATTTGAGATGGCTCGGAGGAGTGAGGACTTTCCAGCGTTGGGAAAGCCAACCTGGGAAAAAAAAAGAGGTGCCATGTGACCTCATGGGGGACCTTGCTATTACCAGTAAAGCTGGCAGAAACAGGGGACTGGGCTGGGGTAGGTGAGTGTTAGGGTTACACTCACCAGCAGAACATGCAGGGGAGAATGAATGAAGGCTGCTATTCTCTCTTGGACCACCACCAGGGTCACAGCATCCCAGCATGGGGAATTCAGGGACCCAGCATCCCAGTATGGCATACTGCCATGGACCCAACATCTCAGCGTGGGGTACTGTCAGGGACTTACCATGCCAGCGTGGGCCACCGTCTTGAGCTCTAGATAGAGAACACGCTCCTGACCTGGCTGTCCAGGGGTGCATGTTACTGGGGCACGGTTGTCATTGGACAAGAAAAAGCGGTTGCCTTTTCCTCCAGCACCCCCCAGTGCAGCGATGTATTCATCTCCAGGGTGGGACAGGTCAGCGACGATCTTACCTCCCTCCTTCACCAGGGTGCCCACAGGAACCTAGAAGCAGGGTTCTGTTTTATTATCTGTTAGGAAGAGGTAGGGTAGAGCACTGCTAACCACTCCCCTCAGCCACCAGAACAAGGACAAGGTCTCAGCCATCAACAGATTTTATAAGGCTGGTTACATACATGGCCTTTGAACTATACAACTGGAGCTGGCATAGCAGCATTTGCCTGCACTCAGAAGGCGGAGGCAGGAGGATTATAGGCTCAAGGCCAGCCTGGGTTACACGGTGAGGCCTTCTCATAAAACAAAACAACCAGCTGCGTAAGCGGCCTTTTTGAAATATTTCTGTAGTGTCCGGGCCAAGAGAGGCACTAGGAACAGCGGGAGAGCAGTGGAGCCCTGTGCAGCATGTGGCCTGGAGCTAGAGCTGGGGTCTGTCCCCAGGGTGCTTCTTCTAGACCCTCCTGGTCAGAAGCACATGGCACTACACCACAACAAAGGGGGTCTCATGGGACTGTGACTTCAGACACAACCTTTCCACTTACCCTCCCGTTCCTAGCTAGAGGCTTTTCCTCACCTACAGAGTTGGTGATTTGGACAACCAAGGGAACAGTATTGGCTGTAGTGCCCTCAGCTTACCCGGATGTAGAGGATGGGGCCACCTCGTCCAGAACAGTTTTTACTGCTGCCATCTTCTCCACTGAAACCCTGATACTGGGACAGGACGGAGGACAAGGACTTGACTTGCTGGTCAACTATAGCGAGAATAAGAGCCTCATGTTCCTGTGCATTGAGACAGAGCTGTTATCTGTTCTTCATGATCTCTTGACCACATGTGAGGAGAGCAGTAGCCTCTTCCTCTAGTCTTGCCTTCCTGAGTATGACCAGAGCCAGCATGAGCAAGCTTACCAACTACCCTACACGGAATGGAACATGACTTTTTTTTTGAGGTAGGGGTCTCATTCTGTAGCCCTGGCTGGCCTGGAAATTAGAATTTGCTCAAATTGGCAACAATCTCCCTGCCTCTACCTTCTGAGTGCTGGGGTTACAAGAAGGCATTGGTATACATAGCAGAAAGTGACTTTAAGGAAAATTAGGTCCTTACATTCCTTCAGCAAATATACATTTTAGGAAAATCTACTTCATTATACTATGAAGAAGCCTGTGCCCAGCTTCCTAAGCATTCACACTGAGCATATGCTCAACGCACCTTGGTCTCTCTGTACTTTCTGACTTGCGACACATGCTACCAGGAGGTTCTGGATAGGAAACTGTCTCTTGTGTTTCTTCTATTAAAAAACAAAACTGACACAGGTGTGGTGGCGCACCCCTTTAATCCCAACATTTGGGAGGCAGAGGCAGACCCCTGTGAGTTCAAGGCCAGCTAGGACTAAAGGGAGACCTGTCTCAAAAAGACCAAAATAAAACAAAACAAAACTGGCATCCAAAGCTGCTGCCTTAGTGCAGTGTTGTTGAGCAGCCACAGAATTCATAAAAATGCTATCTACACATCAAAGCTGCAATGCAAATCATGTTGGGGTAAGACGGTGGAACCTCCGCCACCACATGCAGCCTGGCTGCTCCCCAGCTGCTCCCAGGGCACCTGCCTCTCAGGATGACATGGCCGCCATTGCCTCCATCACCACCATCAGGGCCTCCGAACTCCTTTCGAGGTTCACTGTGGAAGCAGCTCATGCCGGAGCCTCCATTTCCTCCACGAACCAGCACTCTCCGGTGGTCCACAAAATGCCTTTTCTATAGAAAACACAAGGCACCCTAGGGTGTTAGGAACCCTCTGAGAAGACCATGTACCATGTGGTACATGCCTCTCTGTCTATGAAAATCAGAAGGTGGTGATGCTAAAGCTCATAGGTAAAATCAGCTCCCACAAGTCACTGGGACTGGCAGGCTGAAGTGAATCACTGTAGACACTACGGGTGGCTGGCATGGAATGAACACTTCAAAAGGGAACTCAGCAATTCTAACCTAGAGAGCACAGCTTGTTTAGGAAATGTTCCCTGAACAAAGTGTCCTTCCAGCTTCTTTCAAACAGAATCGCATTACTAAAGAACCAGGTCTGTCTTTACTGTTGAAGGCAGGAGCTCCTAGGATGGCATGAAGTCAGGTCTCTCAACAATGCCCTGGCTTTTGCTATGAGGAGAGACCACTTTCCAGGACACCACACAAGGGCTTGCTATGAGATGCAGAGGCAGGCAGAACCTTCTCAGGAGGGTTCTCTCCAGGCCCCTGAGGCAGGAACACAGTGAAAGAATCAGAATGAGCCAACCAGGAAACCAGGTTTTATACATATATAATTTTTTTAAATCTTTTTGAGACAGGGTCTCCCTGTAGCCCCATCTGGCCTGGAACTCACTATGTAGACCAGGCTGGCCTTGAACTTACAGAGATCCACCTGCCTCTGCCTCCCGAGTGCTGGGATTAAAGACATGTGCCATCACACCTGGCTATATATAATTTTGAGACAGGATCTCATAATGTAGCCCAGGCTGGCCCTGGCCTCCAACTGTGATCCTCTGGAGTGTGGGATTATATGTGTATACTGCCATGCCTGGTTGTGTTAGCATTTAGTGTACATCCGCTTATCCTTCAAGTGCAGTTCCTAAGGCCACAGGCACTGCCCTTACTGGTACTCCCAGAGACACAAGCCTTCTACAGTCCTGTTCTATAGCTCTGCTGGTGAGCACTCTCACCAGGACCCAGGATACCTGTTATTTCCATCTATAAAGACTTCAAATGGATTTTGGGGACAAGGACCAGAGGTTGAACCCAGGACCAGTGCCTTTACACACTCTACCACTGAGCGCCATCCCCAGCATGGGATTGTTTTTAGAGGAAAAGATATCAAACAGGTGGTGGCTCTCAGGAGTAGAGGATGTACTCAGCATGTTTAAGGCTCTGGATTTGATCTCAGAACCACAAAAAAAACCAAACAAACAAAAGCCCCCAAAACAGATGTTCTAGGTTTCTCTGACAGCACCACATGGAAACCATTTACTCATTTCAGAAACAATGTGATTTTGGTGTGTGCCAATACCATAGGAAATCTACCTTGCAAGGAAAAACATGGATGCAGGAGACACACCACCACTAGGAAGGTCTCATGCCAATACCATCAGAGTCCACCTCACAGAGAAGATCGTCGGGGACAGTTGTGGGAGATGCATCAACATCAGGAGAGACTCAGCTCAAGCATGGGCTGCCAGGAGGGGACAGCCCTGGGAAGCCTTGGCACTGTGGCTGCAGCCTGGTCACAGTTCTCCATGAGAAGCGCTGTTTTCCTCAGCTGCTTTCTGAAGTCCTCCACTGAGGACATTCCTAATGTAGAACTATTTTTTTTTTTAGTCTTTTTTACTATTTATTTATTCTATGTGTGTGAGTTTTGCCTGTGGGCATGCAAGTGCACTTGTGTCATGCAGTGACTGTGGAGGCCAGAAGAGGAGGTTGTATCCCCTTGAACTAAAGTTCTTAGCTGCTACATGGGTGCTGGGAACCGAACCAGGTCCTCTACAAGAGCAACCAATGCTCTCACTGAGCAATCTCTCCATCCCCCACGTGTAACCTCTTAAGTTTCATCAAAGACTATAATGAATTAAAAAAAAAAAACTTTAAAGAAATTTTATATAGATTTTATTTTATTTATTTATTATTTTTTGGTCTTTTCGAGACAGGGTCTCCCTGTAGCCCCAGCTGTCCTGGAACTCACTCTGTAGACCAGGCTGGCGTTGAACTCACAAAGATCAGCCTGCCTCTGCCTCCTGAGTGCTAGGATTAAAGGCGTGCGCTACCACACCTGGCTTTTTTTTTTTTTAATTATTTTTGTATGTGTATGAATGTACTGTCTGCATGTAGGTCTGTGCACCCGTGTCATGCAATGCCGAGGAGGTCAGAAGAGGGCGTCGAGATTCCCCTGGAACTGTGAGTAACAGACGGTTCTCAGCCGCCACGTGGGTGCTGGGATCGAACCCAGGTCCTCTGCAAAAGGACGTCTTAACCCCTACCATCTCTTAGTCCCTTACTTTCCTTCTTTCCTTCATTGGCCTTCCTTCTTTCTTTCTTCTTTCTTTCTTTCTTTTCTTTCTTTCTTTCTTTTTTCTTTTTCTTTTCTTTCCTTTTCCTTCCTTCCTTCCTTCCTTCCTTCCTTCCTCCTTCCTCCCCCTCCCTCCCTCCCTCCCTTCTCTCTCTACTTTTGTTTTTTTTTTGGGCTCAGATGTAGTTTACGGTAGAGCACCTGCCTAGCTTGTACACAGCTTGCTTGGGCAGCCCCCTGCCCTTGGCTCCTCCATGGGCTGCTATGCTGCCAGCAAGTCTTGGGTACACAGGCCCCTTTTCAAGGGCTCCATGTGGCCATCGGCACGATCAAGCCACAGTAGATAAAGAACTCAAAGGCTGCCCTCCCCAGGCTGAGACTCACCATTTTTTTCTCTGACAATGGCTTCTTTCCAGGGGGGTCCCCATGCTTGGAGTGGTCTGCATTGCCCACTGACAGCAGTCTGGGTGACAGGAGCAGTGGAAGGAGCTGGCCAGGCTTGAGACCAGTCCACATGGATGGAAGGCACTGAGCCAAGCCTTCTAACACAGTGCAAGGTCTTGCAGAAAGAAGCCTGGCAGGGATCATGACCCTAACAAAAGTCAGATGAGTAGAGTCAGATACCTGAACATGGAGCTAGAGCAAAAAGCCTGGCCCAGGGCAAGGATCTCGAAGTAGGCCAGAGAAAAATGAACTGACTTGCTCAGTCCTGAAGTACATGGCAAGTTCTGGTGCCCATTAGCCTATCTGCATGTGGGGAGGGTCCATGTATGCAGGATTTAGGTCATTAGATCTCACAATGCTGAGTGTGCCTCCCTAGGGAATTTAAGGTAACTGCTCAGTGAGGTTATTAAAAGGGACTCTACATCGCAAACCAGAATTTCTCTAAAGTAAAAACAGCCATTTGCTCAAATGTGATTGAGTGTATTTTCTGAAGCTTAAAACTGCAAACTAGAGTATGAGAACACTAGACAATGGCACCCACACACCCAGACAGTGCAGATGATGCCCACCTCTGCCAGGGTGACCCAGGAAGGGTCAGATGCTGCTGCCCCAGTCTTCTCACCTGGAGGTGGACAGGACAGGCCGAGCCACACAGTGCATGGCAGCTCCTGTCCTACTGTGAACACAATGAGCAATATTTGTGTGGTCTTAGCCCCCTGTTCCTCTCAGAGCTCCATCCATCTAATTTCCTGAGAGATGAGAGTGATGGAGCATCTGACCCAGAGCCACTGAGCCCGAGTGACAAGAGACTTCTGCACTAATGAGGTAGCGCTTGACTCTGGGTAATGTCAGGGCGGGGGCTGGTCTCCATGAAGACACCAGAGTTGAAGCCTGAACTTCCATCTCTCCC
Source organism: Rhizomys pruinosus (assembly GCA_009823505.1). Classification (NCBI taxonomy): domain Eukaryota; kingdom Metazoa; phylum Chordata; class Mammalia; order Rodentia; family Spalacidae; genus Rhizomys; species Rhizomys pruinosus. The sequence continues at coordinate 1,828,831 of VZQC01011685.1, forward strand.
AGTCTCCAGTGGGGAAAGGGGCTAGGGAGAGCCAGAACAGCTGTGCCCACATGATGACATGCCCCCCAAGGCCTCAGGAAAGCTAGGCTGTCCTCTGGACCTACCAGGACTACTGTGCAGGGTCCTCTCTACCTGGATACTTCACAGGGTTCTAGCAGGGTGGTACTCTGAATCTGTGTGAGAATTCTGCATCCCATGCATACATGGTTTCTCAGGTTAGTGAGCAAGTTGTCCTGGTGCAGCATTCATTCTGAGACTCCAATTGCTCTTTTCTTGGCCAGCAGAATCCCGTCTCCTGGTTTCATGTCCTCCTGGCTTGTGCTGTGGGTCTCAGCATCTCTCTACACCCACAGTGGCCCCAGCCCTGTCTTCTTCCAGCCCAGTGTTGCAAACAGCCTCAGCTCCAGCAGCCTTAGGACCTACACTTGGATGCTTTGTGTGCTCACTGCTGACCCAGATCTCTGGTGACAGTGCCTGGCATCTGTTCTTTTCCACTTACATCTCCAGTTAGGTCTACACCTGTCTGCTGCACCCATACACACATATCACGCCTGCTGGAAACCACAAACTCATATGGATATATCACTACGGCACCATTCAAATGCTCCTGTCATGGCTCTGCCCTCAATGGCAAGAGCCAGGCTTCCTAAGTTTCCTTTCTCCTTACTGCATTTAAAAAAAAAAAAAAAAAAAAAAAAA
>VZQC01011685.1:1840560-1916181 GCA_009823505.1 Rhizomys pruinosus
CCCTGTCTCGAAAAGACAAAAAAAAAAAAAAAAAGTGGGAAAAAAATAAAAAAAATAAAAAAAATAAAAAAAATAAAAATAGGATGTGGGTTTCAGATATCCCTAAAAGAAAGGAACACTTGCTTAGCAATCTGAACAAGTAGGTCCTGGAAGAAACTATAAAATAAACATGTGCCATTTGCTTGTCAAGTTCACCAGCAATGCTTGAAACTGTCTGAGTTTAGGATCAGGCACATTCAAGTCTTAGAGATGATGTCGTTTAACGGCCACGGCCACAGTGCTCAGCCCCGTTGGTAAGGGACAGGCCTGCCCTTCAGTGCTCTGCCCTCCTTGGGGTAGGCCAACAGCATTCCCTCATGGACACATTTATTTGGAATACAGTCACTGACCCCTCTTCATGTTTTAATACAAAGACACAGCTTTTGGGAATCACTGGAGACACAGGCAACGGTTCTGCCAGGAAGAGTTCACAGCCTTTCTGCGTAAAGTGTGCTTTCCTTTTTACAGCAGAACAGAGACTGGCCCAAGACACAGAAGGTGCTCCCAGCCCCCATCTAGGCACAGGAAGAGATGACCACCTATGGCTCTATGTGTGCCAATCTACAGGGAGCCAGGTAAGGAAACATTTACAACCCACACTGCAACAATGGCATGAGAAGAGGCAGAACAGGGACCATGTGGACCATGATGTCTTTTAGATTATGTCCTATCACTGGGCACAGAACATCTGATGACAGTATGACCCCCAGAGCTAGCTGAGAACATGGAGGTGGGGGGCACAAAAAAGGACAACCTCTCCATTGTGTCAGTACAGCACCAAATGTCACCATCGCAGCCCAGTCTCCTGCAGCGGCGCACACTCGGCGTCATACCCAGCATGGAATAAGCATGCTTCACACGCAGATGTGGCATTGGGCAGAGGGTAACCAACATGTCACAGCTCATCAGAACTGCCACTGGCTTGTCCATCTCCAGATGAACACACTATCACAAGGGCTCCAATGAGATGTTTGCCCCTTATTGCTGGTAATTTCCATACTGGCCCTAAAAGAGATTAAGACATAGATTACACCACCACAGTCTTGAGTGATTGGGTCCACAACCAAAGAGCAGCAGCCCTTTCCCAGCCAGCACCTTGGAAGGAGGCAGGCACAAAGGCAAGCAGGCTAGTAGTCTGCCTGAACCCATGAGGTGGGAGGAAATGCTTCCACAGGCCCTCACCCTGATGATCTAGGTCAAAGGGAGGTCAAAGGGCATTGTGCCCTCAGTGATACACTGGTTCTCTAAGGATAGAGCCCTGCTATGTGCCCAACTGGACACTGCACTGGTCCTGCCAGGAAGGCACTGTCCCCTATGCCCTGAGCTCCTCCAAGTGACTCATGGAGCAGTGGTGCTTCTGTCAACACCAGCTGGCTCTGCAAGTGGGAAATAGGGTTAGGGTGACCTGGGTAATAGGATCAGTCAGTACAAAGTCTGGAGAGAGAAATGGAGCCCAAGTCCAGCATGGCTATAGAGCAGGAGGCTGAAGGAACACTGTAGCCATAGGAGAGTGGCCTGGAAGACTCAACTCCCTCTCCCTCCTCCCTTCACCTCCAAATGCCTAAGCAGGGTTCCTGGGGATTCCTAGTGAAGTCTATGCAGTCAGTGTGATGGTTTCTGATGCCTATACCCAGGCCAATAAAGCAGAGCCCAAGGGAAGACAGCACCTCAATGTTATCAAGTCTAACCCAGAACCCCGAAGGGCAGCTGGTTCTGCCCCCAGGGGATACTTGGCAGTGCCTGGAGCCATGTGATTGGCAGCTCTAGATGGAGGCCAGGGACACTGCAGAACATACACGATACAACAGGCCACCTGCACTTGTTTAGACTTGTGTTCCAACTGCCTTGGCCAGGACTCTGAGACAGACAGCTAAACCTGAACCTGCTACATGCTGCATGAAAGTTCTGGAGTGAGACTTTCCCCTGGAATGTCACTGCCACATCCTCCCCGGAGTCAGGTGTAGTTATGACCTCCATTTCAATCTATGACTGAATTAGAATGCCACTTGTCATTCTACAAATTCCTGAGGTATTATTTTCAGACCTCAGGAAGCAAGGCACCTGTGTCATCAAGACTATCTCTGTAGTGGCTGCTATTTTGAAGTCCTGTGGATATTCATGGCCATAAGAGAAGTTCTTGCTATGCGTCACTCAACACACAGCAGAACCATCCATAAAGCTTGCCTGCTCATAGCCATAAGGCCGCTGCTGCTGGGCAGAGGGTCCCGTCTGCGATGCTCTGTAGCTTCCATACTGTTGGCCTTGTCCTTGCTGGTAACTTGAATACTGTGAGGGGGCTCCCTGGGCAGGGCCTGTGAAAACACCAGGGGTTCTGAGACCAACCAGGCCCCAGTCTCCAGCCTCATGGCTCTTCAGGCACTCGTTCCCGTTCTTCAGGAGGTTAAAGTCATACTAACAAGTGCCGCAAAACAGATTGCCAGACTGCCAGTCCTGAGAGGACATGGGACTGTGTCCTCAGTGGGATGGGGCACTGAAGGCCTGTGCCCAGAACAATGGATGTGCCATTTCCCAGAAGCAGCTGGTGTCAGCTATGGTAGACACTGTGGAAAGGAACCTTAAATGCAAGAGGAAAAGGGGAAACTGCAAGCAGAAATCTCAAGTTTCCTATGAAAAGTAGGCTGTGGGCTCAGGAAAGAACTGGTAAGAGTGCAGTGTTTATTTTCTTGTGGTACTGGGGTTGGAATCTAGGTTATCACACAAGCCAGTGGTGATAACTGAACCACATCTCAAGCCCCTAGTAACTGTATGTGTGTGGTGTGGTGTGGTGTGGCGTGGTGTGTGTGTGTGTATGTTCATGTGGAGGTCAGAGGGTGACATCAGTATGTCTATGTAGTCCAGGATCCGTAACCTTCTGCTTCTGTCTCCTGAGTGCTGTTGGAATTACCAACAGGTAAAAATAACTGTGGTACCTTCCTTTCCTAGCAGATTGCCTGTGAGTAGTCCAGCCAAGAGTAGAGATGCTGTTCAGCTGGTCTGGGGGAAGCCCCAGCACCATATTTTTCAAAAGCTTCTCAGGTAATCTCAGATATAGTGAAGGCTGAGTGCTAAGCCCTTACCTCAGCCAGGGCAGGGAAGACATGGCACAGGGAATCCAGATGTGGTCAAAATCCAAAATAGGATCACAGAGATGGTTCAGTGGGTAAGAACGCTTGCTGTGCCAACATGAGGACATGGGTTCAGATTCCAGGACCCACACAAAAAGCTGGCTGTGGCCACATGGGTACCTATAATCCCAGCACTGTGGGGGGGTAGAGACAGGAGGATCACTGGAGTTTGCTGGCTGCCAGCCGTGCACTAGGTTCATTGAGAGACCCTGTCTTAAAGGAACAAGGTGAAGGTTGATAGAAAAGAGTATGTCCTCAGCCCCCGTGTGTGTGTGTGTACGGCTCATACACTTGCCTGTACCACACTTATGCACATACTTACACACAGAAACCAAAAATAACAGAGCATTTCAGCCATCTGAAGGAGCTCCCAGAAGCCAAAACCAGGGCTATTTGACAAAATGAGGTAGCACTGCATCATAACTCAACATAGAGAACTAATGTCTATCAGCCCATTCTACAGTAAGTAAATGATTGAACAAGTGGACAAGGGGAGAAGGAACTGACTTTTCCATTTTGAAGATTTCCATGTATATGATGTCATTTGCACAGGACTGAGTGACATGATTCTGAAGAACAGAAGGCAAAGAGTGTAGAGACACCACCTTGGCTAGGGGCGAGGCCAGCATCACCGAAGGTAAGCCATGTGGCTATGTTGACAAGGGCCCCACCTATCTTCCTAAACCCAGGACCCAGTCACATCCCAACAGCCCTACTGAGGGATGTGCTACAAAGCTCCTGGCCAGTCCACTCTGACACTGTCCAGGTCACTTGAGATCAGGTCTCAAAAATGGTCAGAGAAAAGAAGCACCCAAGGACACAGGATATAAATATCATGAGATCCTGGCTGGGGGAGACACAAAAAGAACATGTAGGACAGAGTTAATGACATCTGAATAAAGTTTAGTCCCCAGCAAAGTACCAATGCTGGTGTCATATGGTGACAAACCTACTGGATGATCTTAGCCACAGAGAGGCGGGGCACTGGGTATGAGAGAACTCTCTGCACAACCTCCAGCTTCTCTAGAAATTCCTATCTATGCCAAAATAAGATTATTAAATATCTGTCTGAATGACAAGGCGTGTGTAGCCTGTGGCGGCCACTGGGAGGGCATAGGGAGGCATGCCCTCTCTCTTACTTACCATAGCCTTGCTGCTGCCCTGCATAGCTCTGCTGGTTGGGGTACTGCTGCTGGGAGTATGTCTGCTGCTGGGCAGTGCCCTGCTGGTACCCCGCCTGCTGCTGACTGTACTGGGAATTTCCTGTAGAAAGAGACACAGTCTCACTTCTGGGTGGGGCAGGAGGTTTGCTGTCACCCACAGGATGAGTGAGTAGCCTCGGAATCCTTAGATCAAGTCTCCTGTAGCCATGTTTTCTTTTCCAGAATGGCTTAAGCATTGTATGGAATTTCATATTATTTTATAAAATACAAATGGAAAGGCAGGAAACATGAAACAGGTAACAGTGAAGACAAAGGCTGACTGCAGAGCTGTGTAATGAACTGCTGAGTCTCCTTCCATACTTAATCTTGGTTGTCAATTTGCCTGGATTCAGAATCACACAGTGGGAGGCATTTCCAAAGTTTAACTGAGGACGAACAATCCCATACAGCTCTGAAGGAGTCAAGTGACTCCTGTAGTTGACCTCTGACCTCCACATGTGCGGCTGCATGACCACACTCCCACAAATAAAAGTAATTTATTATTATTATTATTATTATTACTTTGGTCTTGAGACAGGGTCTCCCTGTAGCCCCAGCTGTCCTGGAACTCATTACGTAGACCAGGCTGGCTTTGAACTCACAGAGATACACCTGCCTCTGGCTCAAGTGCTGGGATTAAAGGCGTATGTCACCACCCCTGGCAATAAAATTATTTTTTTTTACACACAGCACAAGTTGATTCATTTAGGCACTTGCATGGAATGGAACCCCACCAAACTGTACCACCAGGAACCCATGTCTGTGGTCTTCCTGAAGTCTGAGGGGAGTCCAGATGAGAGCTTCTACACCATGCCATCCACGGGGCATGTCAGGACTCCAATAAAAGTAATTTTTAAAAAACTCCTAGAATGGCTGGAGAGATGGCTCAGCGGTTAAGGGCACCTACTGCTCTTGCAGAGGACCCAGGTTCGATTCCCAGCACCCACATGGCAGCTAAGAACTGTCTTTGACTCCAGTTCCAGGGGAATCGGACATCCTCTTCTGACCTTGGCGGCATTGCACAACACGGGTCCACCAACCTGCATGCAGACAGTATACTCACACACATAGAAAAAAACAAAAACAACAACAAAAACTTCTGGAAATAAAGCTGGGTGGGCTGGTACTCAGGAGGCAGAGGCAGGCAGATCTCTGTAAGATGGAGGCCAGCCTGGTCTACACACTGAGTACTAGGCCAGTGTGGCTACAAAGAAACCCTGTCTCAAACAGAGAAAAACAAACAAACAAAAAACAAAGCAAAAGTTCTTTAGTTTCCAGCACCCAGGTGGTAGCTAACAATCGCCCCTAACTCTAGTTCCAAGGGATCTGACATCCTCTTCTGGCCTCCACGGACATTGCACACATGGGTGTACTTGTATACATGCAGGTAAAACACTCAAACACACAAAAAATCTGGGGGTGGAGAGATGGCTCAGCAGTTAAGAGCACTGGCTACTCTTACAGAGGACCCAGGTTTGGTTCCCAGCACCCACATGGCTGCTAACAAACAACTCCAGTTCCAGGGTATCTGATGCCTTCTAGTCTCCAAAGGTGCTGCATGACACAGATGCATTTACATACATGCATGCAAAACATCTGTACACATAAAATAAAAATCGATGTAAAAAAACAAAACAACCAACCAACCAACCAAACAAAAAACCCCGTTGCACTACCTAAGCAGCAGCAGCAGCATTCCAGAAGGGCAGGAGAACTGAAGTGCATCCGGCAAGCAGAGGAGTGAGGGTTCAAGCCTGAGGCCATCTCACCCTGGGCAGCCTGTAAGGCCAGGAGTGGATAGTCTGTCCTGTGGAGGTCACCGCCTTCTTCCCAACTGACCTCTGTGTTGGGAGTGACCAGTTATGTGAGATGCCCACAGGCACATGGTGAATACCTGGACACTACTGTCAGCTTGAGTTCTCACTCGAGCCAGGGCTTTCTGGATGTGCTGGCTTCCTGGCACAGGCCAGGATGAAGTCCTGGTTCTACCTGAGCTTGTGATAGGCTTTTCCTTCAACCATGAAACTTGTACTGGAGGTTGGGAAAGGCCACTTCTTACATGGACTACTGTCATCGGCAGGCGAGGAAAATCTCACAGGGTTTACAGTCACTCATTCTCTTACTCTGTCTCTCTCTTTTCTTTGAGACAGGGTTTCACTATGTAGCTCTGGCTGGCCTGAAACTTGCTACTAGACCAGGCTGGTGTTGAACTCAGAGATTTGTTCTACCTCTCAAAGTGCCGAGATTAAATGAATGTACTGCCTCCCAGCCCCATTTTTTTTTTTTTTTAACATTGTATTGTTGGTTTTTTTTGTTTGTTTTGCCTTTTTGAGACAGGGTCTCCCTGTAGCCCCAGCTGGCCTGGAACTCACTCTGTAGACCAGGCTGGCCTTGAACTCACAGAGATCCGCCTGCCTCTGCCTCCCAAGTGCTAGGATTAAAGGTGTGTGCCACCATGCCCAGCTAACATTGTATTGTTTTTTTTTTTGTTGTTGTTGTTGTTGTTTTTCCAGACAGGGTCTCCCTTGTAGTCCCCGCTGTCCCGGAAAACTCATTCTGTTTAGACAGCGGCCTTTGAACTCATAAAGATCCAGCACTGCTCTCTGTTTTTTTTTTTTTTTTTTGCCTGCCTCTGTTTTAAAAGAGGGGCATTGATATTGATCCTCTGGAACTGGAGTCAAGGACATTTGTTAGCCACTATGTGGGTGCTAGGAATTGAACCTAGATCCTCCGCAAGAGCAGTCAGTGCTCTTAACCACTGAACCATCTCTCCAGCCCCATTTTTCTTTCTTTTTTCTCACAGAGAAATACCCTTATTCTTATTTCCAAAAGTCTAAGGACCAGCCATCACCCACATTGTAACCCTATTTCAGAAGAGAACCTATGGTGCAAATGTAATTTGAGAAGTCAGTAAGCATATTGCCAAATGGCCCTCAAGAGCTCAGAAAGACATGAACACTTTGAGACCTCTCCTTGTAGCCTAGAGAGCCTGAAGTCACCCACATCAGCATTAGTATAAAGGTCAAACTCTATACCCAGCATCCCCACAGGCAGCCACTCTGAAGTCTAGCCTGTCACCTTCCTCAGAGCTGGGCTTGGCTCGTAAGAATCAGATGTATTAACATACCATCCAAACATATGTGTCTATACCAAAGTAACCTACCATAACTATAGTTGCTGTTTAAATCCTATATATCGGGGCTGGAGAGGCAGAGGCTGGCCTAGAGGTTAGAGCGCGACGCGCTCTTAAGAGGACCCGGGTTCGAACCCAGCACCCACATGGCGGCCAACGAACCGTCTGAAACTCCAGTTCCAGGAGAAACTCAGTTCAGGGGAATCTGGACCCTCTTCTGACCTCCGCGCATTGCCACGCACGGGTGCACAAACCTGCATGCAGACAGTACATTGATACACATACAGAAATAAATAAAATTATAAAAATAAAATAAAAAAATAAATACCTATATGTCTAATTGCTTGTACTTCATTAGTAGGATTGAAAGGTTATTCCTGGACAAATTGTCAGCCCATGAAAGGAAACAGTCAGAATTGACCAGAGTCCAAGACAACAGCTGCAGAGAAAGTAGACTGTTTTGATTCTCATCCACCCGTGCCCCTTTTCTAAGCCTAGGGAACAATCTGTGGAAGAGGGGGCGTGGTAGAATGTAAGGGCTGCGATTGGGGTAAATGGTGAAACTACAGCAATATAGTCTGGACACTCATTTGATCAACTTGATTGAACATACAAGCCCCACCCCCCCACTGGATGGTGGGGCTGTGGGGGTTTGGGCACAACAGCCTACAAATTGGTTTTACGTGAGGGATGCTTGTACTCATAAGTTATCACTTATTGCTAAAAAATGAAAAAAAACTGAGAGAAAAGATGCAGGACAGTTATGGCAGAATGCATGATTCTGGGATGGGGTGGGGTGGGATGGGGAAGGGAAAGGGAAATATGCCTGAATTGGAAAATGATGTATGAAATACACAAAGCATCAAAAAAAAAAAAAAAAAAGAAGAATCAGAAGTGGAGCTGGGCGTGGTGGCACACGCCTTTAATCCTAGCACTTGGGAGGCAGAGGCAGGCGGTCTTTGTGAGTTCAAGGCCAGCCTCGTCTACAGATGAGTTCCAGGACAGCTGGGGCTACAGGAAGACCCTGTCTGAAAAGACCAAAAAAAAAAAAAAAAACAACAACAACAAAAAACACAGTGCTAAGAAAACGGCCACAAAGTAGCAACAAAGCCAGGCACTGTGGTGCACACCTGCAACCCCAGCAGGTGAAGGCAAAGGGATGGGGAGTTAAGGTATCCCCAGCTGCACAGCACTTTCAAGAACAGACAGGGCTATGACCACAGAAAGGCCTGATTCTGAATGTCCTCTCCCAGAGGGGCAACATCTGGTAAGCATTTAGTAAAATCCAAAAAATGCCCAAGGTGCTACGAATGGTCACCTGGTAACAGATAATTCTATATCTGAACTTCCAATTCACAGTAAGCAAATGTATCGGCATGCTCAGAAAGGCAACAGACACACCAAAGGGAAGGGAGCTGTTCCCATCACTGCCCTGCTCAGCCTCCTGCACAACCCAAGATTCTTGTTTTTTTGTCTATTTTTCCAGTTTATGAGGTATGTGTATGCACTCATTATTAAAAGCACATTGTCTTTGTTCTACTCTTCCTTTAGGAGTTAGAGGAATGGAGAGTCTGAGTGGATTAAAAAAAATAAAAGCACATTGTCTTGTTTTCCTTTTTTTTTTTTTTTTTTTTTTGGTCTTTTTGAGACAGGGTCTCCCTGTAGCCCCAGCTGTCCTGGAATTCGCTCTGTAGACCAGGCTGGCCTTGAACTCACAAAGATCCGCCTGCCTCTGCCTCCCAAGTGCTAGGATTAAAGGCGTGTGCCACCACGCCCGGCTTTCCCTTATTTTTATACAGTGCTCCACTCCTGGCTTTGATAGTTCAGAGCAGACACACAGGACAGGCCATGGACCACAGCTGTCACTTAAGTGCATATGAATGTGGGACGACAGCAAATGTGCACATGCAGCACAGCTGCAATGCTGGGGGGGTTCTCAGGGACAGTTTCAGAGTCAGGTTCACGAATTAATGAATACAATAGCAAACTGTGGGCTTTGCACATCATGGGACATTGTGTAACCTCCAGAGAATGAAATCCCATCAGGTGCCATAAAGGAATGAAGCCCAGGGACATTGTGCTGAGTGCATTAAGCCAGTCACACGAGGACACACTGATTCTACTCAGGAAAAGCCCAGAGCAGTCAGAGTCACAGAGGCAGAAAGTAGAATGGTGGGTGTAGGGTGGAAGGGGAGAAGGGTTCTGCTTAAAAGGAACAGAGCTGCAGAGCTGCAAGCAGCAGCTTCTGAAGACGGACGGTGAGAGGGTTGCATGAGAGCTGAGTGCTTCCTGCCACTGGACCATGTAACCATGGTTAAGACCAACTTTTGCCATGTGTGGTGGCATATGCCTATAATCCCAGCACTTAGAAGGCAGAAGCAGGAGGATTACCTTGAGTTTGAGGCAACCATAGGTATAACTTTGTTTTGTGAACTTCTTGACTACAAGTAATTGTTTTCGTTTTGAGACGGTCTCACTGTAGCCCCAGATGAGCTAGAACTCACTGTGTAGACCAGGCCAGCCTTCAACTCACAGACATCCATCTGCCTCTGCCTCCTGAGTGCTGGGATTAAAGATGTGCAGTATCACACACAATCTAATTTTTAAAATTTATTTTTAAAATTTTATATACATATGAGCGTTTTGCCTACATGTTGTGTACCTGTGCACACAAACTCAGAGAGTTCAGAAAAAGGCATTGTATTCCCTAGAACTGGAGTTACAGGTGATAACTAGTTGCCACGTCCTCTGCAGAAGCAGCCAGTGCTCTTAATCACTGAGCCATTTCTCTAGCCCCACAAGCAATGTTTTTTTAAAGTTACCCAAAATTCTGCATCTGTAGGTCACCTGCTTCTGGTTCACTCACTGCTTTTCACTCCCTTGGGCCCACCAGCAGCCTGAAGCTGAGGCAGGCGAGGTGCTAGGTTCTGTGAGCACCCTGCTTAGGACCTGACCATGTATCATCTCCTCCCAGTTCCATAGTCCGTGGCATACCATCAGTGGCTCCAAGTCATCCAAGGTAGGGACATCTATGCCACAGGTGAGCAAGTGGTACAGAGCCCCACGCCAGCACACAGCCGTCTCCCCTCCCGTTTTAGACCCACTGAAGTTCCACCAAAGCTCTCCATGCTGGGGCCTTAAGCCCCCCACCACAAGATGAGCATCAGGCCAGCAAGTGTTTGAAATGTTAGGGCCCCATGATGTAGTCATGTCACCTATAGACATCCTCTGCCTGTGGCACAGGGGGCTCTGGGTATCTCAGTCCTCATGGAAAGACTGTATCTGGTTGTATCTGGTTGTAATGCAGCTCCAGTCCCAGGGCTGTTCGGCTAGAAAGATGGCAGAGTTTGTCCACCAGCAGCACCATCTCCCCAACATGGTCAGATGACCTTATTCTGTTTCCCAAACACACAAGGCAAGTGAGCTCCCAACGTATAGCCTGGCACCTCCAGCTTCCAGAAGGAAACACAGCTTCACAAACTTATGTCAGCTATATGATGCCCATCAGTGACCTCGGGAGCCTTACTGGAGCCAACACTGCACCCCACCATGCTCCTTACCTCCTTCATAGTAGTGCTGTGTAGACTCCTCGAATGAACGGTCATAGCTCTGCTCCGTGTAGGAAGACTGTTGGTAGGCATAGTCACCGTGGCCTGTAAAAGCAACAGGTAATCTACTGTAAACAGAGCCCTCTCCCTGCCCAGGTCCCTGGGAGCCAACCAGGCCTTGGAGCACTAAGCTCAGGCCAGGATGATGAGGCAGAGCTGGCTGAGTCCACCTTCCCTGAGCCTCCCTGCTTGCTCTCTCTCTCTGAATGCAAAGGTCAGTTCATACCTCCTATCACCAATGGCTGCTGAAGTTGTACAAAGGATCAAACTTACTCACAGCTTCCTGACTGCACCAGCTGCTCCCTCCTGAACCTCCCTACCCAACTCCTGAGAATTTCTGGCCAGGGCTACATGTCACCATCTCATACCAGGTGTCACAGCTTGCCCCAGGACTAGCCTCTGCTACCTATTCTGCTCTTCTGATTCCCCACGAACCTTCCTTCCGGTTGAGCTTACTCCAGGGCTTTGGCCAGATGTCTCCCAGAGACCTCCATCTTTGTCTGTCAAAATCTACCCAACTTTAAGATGGATACTTTTTATTCTTTTTCTTTTCTTTTGGTCTTTTTGAGACAGGGTATCCCTGTAGCCCCAGCTGGCCTGCCTTGAACCCACACAGAGATCTGCCTGCCTCTGCCTCCTGAGTGTTCCCCACCATGCCTGGTGCCAAGATGGATACTTTTTAAGATAGTGTTTTCTGATATAGCCAAGGCTGTCCTCAATGTTTTCAAACCTCTTGTCTCCCGAGAGCCCAGCACTTCAGAGCATTTTAAACACCACTTCCACAAGTCCTAGAATGACTGAACAGCAACAAATTTGTAGAAGTGATGGCAGGAGGGTGGTAATTGGATCCACCTTGTTGAACAGACCTGTCAGTGGTAGGTGGCCCCTCACAGTTCAGATTCCTGCTACCTTCTGGGAAAGGGAGGCAGAGACACCTCAAAGAGATGAATCCTTCCTTGGCAGAGACTGGCTCAGCACCATGCTCTGACATGGTGCTCAAGCAGAAATGACTGGGATGCTTTGCTGGCACAATATGGGGTCTTGGGGTCTGAGTAGTGGATGAGCAAGGAGCCAATGGCAGCGGGACTTACCGTCTGGGTAGTACTGCTGGCTCATGGGCTCCGCAGCACCCTGGCTGTGGCTGTATTGCTCACTGTAGTACTCCTCCTGGCCCAGGTACTGCTGGGAAGACCCTGTGGGATGTGCCCAGACACTCAGAACCAACGGGCAGTGGGACATACTTACCTCACAGGGCCATGCTAAGTACCTTGCCCACATGAGAACACCCAGGGCCACTTAACCACTGGTCCTCTGCTTACTGATCCCAACCCCACTCCCAATACCCTGGACTTGTACTTGGAACTGCCATCTACCTCCACAACCCAAACACCTGCAACAGGGCTGGTGGATGGACACATGGTTCCCGCCACGTGGTTCCCGCCACGTGGTTCCCACCACGTACACGTGGGCAGCCCCAGCATCCCTGCTCACATCAATGACCAAATCTCATGACCCCTACATGGACGGACACTGAGCAATAGCTCTTTACCGTGGGCAAGAATAGGCCTCAGCCTTACCTTGCTGAGATGGCCGGTAGGGTGCCATGGGGCGCTGCCCCATCATGCTGCTCCCTTGGCTGCCCTGGCCCATCATGGCAATGGGTGACTGGCCCTGGTAGTGCTGGCTCCCACCCTGTGCTGAATTGTAGTGGGACGTGGCTGCCTGCTGGTGCATCATGGAAACTGTAGGACAGGACAGATACCAAAATTGCAAACCCTAAGGAGGCTCCAGGGTGGGCTCTTCCCCCTGCAAACCTGACTCTCTCCTAATGTAGCTCTCTTATTATTTCTCATGTTTCATATAAGATTGGTGTCCTTGATTCCAAGTCATACCTCTGATAACATGAGCTGCACCTGTGTCTTGGCACGTAGTCTAGACCTTATACACGACGCCAACATTTGGTTAACACAGAGAAGTGCCACTGGGCAGGATAACCCGGCCCCAGGGCAAAGAAAAGCTCACAGCTCTGAACAGAAGCTAGAATCCTGTCTCATTGCTACTGGTCTTGGAGAAGTCCCACTGTCCCCTCACCATTTCCTGAATAGCAGACCTGGAGCTAGGGAAGGTTTCATCTGCCTGATGGCCTGTCTATATACCACTTGCTCTGCATCGACTGGAGCAGCACCACCAACAGAAACAGAACAGAAACCATGTGTTCTGAACTTTGTGGGAAGCCAGGTGTGGTAGAACACACCTGTCAGCCTAGCTCCTTGGGAAGCTGAGGAAGGAGGATTTAAGTTCTAGGGCGACTTGGGTCACAGAGGGAAGTCAAGGTCAGACACAGAAATTTAGTGAGACCCTGTCTCAAGATGGAAAGTGAAAAAGAGAGCAGGGCAGTCTCATAGGAAACTCAAGATGGGGAGAGAAGTGCAGGGCTGTCTGCTTCTCAGTGTCGAGGGCAGGTGTTAGTTCTAAAGTTATAGTTTTATCTTGTTTTTTTTTTTTTTTTTCCTTTTTGGTATTTTCGAGACAGGGTTTCCCTGTAGCCCCAGCTGTCCTGGAACTCACTCTGTAGACCAGGCTGGCCTTGAACTCACAAAGATCTGCCTGCCTTTGCCTCCTGAGTGCTAGGATTAAAGGCGTGCGCCACCACGCCCGGCATAGTTTTATCTTGTTTTAGGTTTTAAGACTATGCTATTCAGTTTTAAGGAGAAAATAAATGTATAACTCAGGAGTTACTAAGAAAGTTCTAAGATTTTTTTTGATGTTACAAAAATAATGACATGAAGATGTAACAAAATGTACAGCAGCCATGAAAAATCATATCATGATAAAAGTTCGGGGCTGGAGAGATGGCCTAGTGGTTAAGAGCGCCGACCGCTCTTACAGAGGACCAGGGTTCGATCCCCAGCACCCACATGGCGGCCGAGAACCGTCTGAAACTCCAATTCCAGGGGAATCCTACACCCTCTTCTGACCTCCTCGACGTTGCATGACACGGGTGCACACACCTGCATGCAGACAGTACATTCATACACATACAGAAATAAACAAAATTTAAAAAATTAAAAATTAAAAAAAAAAAAAAAAGATAAAAGTTCACCTGTTCTACTTCCAATTTAAACTTTACTCTGAATGAAAACATGATCGAGTGAAAAGGAAAAAGAACAGGTTAATCCTTACAAATCGTTTTGTTAAATAACCTGTGTGCACAATGATCAAAACTGCTTAAACTGATGAAGATTATTTGATTGAAAAGAAAAGAAAGGAAAAGAAAAGAAAAGAAAAGAAAAGTAAAGAAAAGAGAGCAGGGGAGTAGCTTGCTGGCAAAGCCCTTGCCTAGTATGCACAAGGCCCTGGGGTCAGTTCCTAATAACCCCCCCAAAGTAAACAAAGTAAAAAGTTTCTGGTAACCATGGTGAAAAAACAAAACAGGTGAAATGAACTTTTAAAACATTTTAAGAGTGGTCAGATTGCCAGGCGTGGTGGCGCACGCCTTTAATCCCAGCACTCGGTGGATCTCTGTGAGTTCAAGGCCAGCCTGGTCTGCAGAGGAAGCTCCAGGCCAGCTGGGACTAAAGGAAGACCCTGTCTCAAATACCAAAAGAAAAAAAAAAAAAAAGAGTGGTCAGATCACTATCACAGAAAATATTAAGGAGGTATTCCATATCCTTTTTTGTAACATGCCTCTAAACCGGGTATCTTCACTCCTCAGGGAACACCTGGACTCAGTCCAGCCACAGGACTGTCAGGATCTCAAGCCAATGTTCACTGTGTGGACAGCCCGGCTCCAGGGCCACTGCTCTGCAGAAAGCAGAGCTCCAGCCTGGCACCTCTAACCTGTCACCCTTTCTACTTCTGGCCTCTGCCAAGGCTCTCTCCATGGAAGTCAGTGCACCCCACCTGAGCTCACTGCTGTTCTAGACCCAGTGGCACCCTTTGATTGGAGTCTTTCTTGAGGCTTCTGAGAAACCACTCGGGACTGAGTTACCACCTGTCCACCAACCCTGTCTGTCCTGTGGAAGTTTCCATGGAAGGACTGCAGTGGCTGCCAGGAGGGCTGCCCCTTGGGGGCCATACAGATAAGCTGCATGTGCTCAAAAGGGTTTGAGATCTGGCCCTCACTGTGGGGGCCAGGTGGAGGGACGGCACCTGGGTTGGACTGCATGTTGATGTTGGTCCGAGACACATAGTTGCTGATGGCACCTTGGCCTTGCATGGGGACACTCTGCGAGGTGGGTCCTGAGTGGCTATAGCCGGGCCCAGTACCATGGCCACTGCCCGACATGCTCATGGAGGTTGTAGGCAGTGTGCTCTGGGCCGTCTGCTGCATGGATACATGGTTTGGACCTGTGAGGAGGGTGAGAGAGGGAGGTGTCAGACACTGGGGGCCAGGTAACCACCTCTAGGTAAAGACACCCAAATTCCTTTCAGGTGATTTCAAGAAAGCCAAGGTCAATGACACTATGGATGAAGTAAGCAACAGATGAGAAGGCCTGTCCTGAGCACCCTGGTCTCCAAGCTCCTGCCTGTAACTAGGAGTTCTCCCGCAGCCGTGGTCGCATTTCAACAAGGAATCCATGAAGCATACAACTGGCCAGTCAAGAGGAGCTGGGAACCTGCAGTCAGAGCTTCACGTCCTCCGCACTTTCACCCTCTACATACATCACCCAAGTATTAGCAGCGCACTAACACATGGGGATGGGGACATGGATGATGAGATGACAGGACAGGATGACACTGTGCCCAGCCCTGCTACCTTGGTGACATAATGCTGCAAACCTGCTCACCGTTACCGATCTGGCCCTGCATGAGGGAGGCAGGAGGCAGGCCTGTGCCAATGGCATCGCTGAGGCTGCCCTGGGGGTGCAGGCCTTGGCTAGAACCGCTCTGACTCAGTGCCCCAGGTCCCAGGTTCATGTTCTGTGTTGGTGGCTGCAGACAACAGGATTGTTAGCACAGAGAAAAATCACCATAAGCTACCTTACGGATTCAACAGCGCCTGAGAAACGCACAGCCATCTGCCAACAGGATTGGGGGGGGGGGTCTCAGACAAAGGCAGAGACAAATTTGACACTCAGAACATAGGTAAGAGCCACGTTCATCCACACATACTTTTCCCAGAGCATCCACTTACTGGCTAGCTCCCAGCCCTCTTGGACTCAGGTGACCAGAGGCCCTGTTCTGTTCCCAGAGCCCTGAACAATACTGTTATTCCCTGCACTCCTACTTCCTGTCTCCCTCCCTGCTCATCCTCCAGCTCCTCGGGATGCAGAAGGGAGGTGACCCAGGACTCCCTCCTCTAGATTAAAAGGTGGCTCCAGGGAGGTGACCCAGGACTCCCTCCTCTAGATTAAAAGGTGGCTCCAGGGGTCTAGAGAGATGGCTCAGTGGTTAAGAGCACTGACTGCTCTTGCAGAGGAGCCAGGTTCAATTCCCAGCACCCACATGGCAGCTAATAACCATCTTTGAGCCAGGCATGGTGGCACACGCCTTTAATCCCAGCACTCGGGAGGCAGAGCCAGGTAGATCTCTGTGAGTTCAAGACTAGCCTGGTCTACATAGTGAGCTCTAGGCCAGATGGGGCTACAGAGAGACCCTGTCTCAAAAAGACCAAAAAAAAAAAAAAAAGGTGGCTCCAAAGGTTTATAGAGACATTGTCTACATCTGGCCAAGAATAGTTTTCAGACAGGCCTGGGGTACAGGCTATTATCCCATTATCCCAGCTAGTTGGGAGGCCGCGGCAGGAGGGTGGCAAGTTTAAGGCCTGACCGGACTACAGAGTGAGTTTAAGTCCAGTGCGCTCAACTTAGACCCTGACCGGACTACAGAGTGAGTTTAAGTCCAGCATGCTCAACTTAGACCCTGACCGGACTACAGAGTGAGTTTAAGTCCAGTGTGTTCAACTTAGACCCTGACCGGACTACAGAGTGAGTTTAAGTCCAGTGTGTTCAACTTAGACCCTGACTGGACTACAGAGTGAGTTTAAGTCCAGTGCGCTCAACTTAGACCCTGACTCAAATTTTTTCTTTTTTTTTCTTGGTATTTTTGAGACAGGGTCTCCCTCTAGTCCCAGGCTGGCCTTGAACTCACAGAGATCCGCCTGCCTCTGCCTCCCAAGTGCTGGGATTAAAGGCATGTACTACCGGGGCTGGAGAGATGGCCTAGCGGTTAAGAGCGCCGACTGCTCTTGCAGAGGACCTGGGTTCGATCCCCAGCACCCACATGGCGGCTGAGTACCGTCTTTGACTCCAGTTCCAGGGGAATCCAAGACCGTCTTCTGACCTCCACGGCATTGCACGACACAGGTGCACAAACCTGCATGCAGACAGTACATTCATACACATACAGAAATAAATAAAATTAATAAAAAAAATTAAAAAAAAAAGAAAATCAGTAAAGATCATAAAACACATAAATGGAATGAAAGACAAAAACCACATGATCATCTCAATTGATGCAGAAAAAGCCTTTGACAAAAATCTAGCATCCCTTCATGCATAAAGACCTAGAGGGAATTGGATTGGAGGGATCATTCCTCAACATAATCAAATACATAAAAGAAACCCATAGCCACTATCATCCTAAATGGAGAAAAGTTGGATTCCCCTGAAAGGTAGGAATTTGGCAAGGCTGCCCCCTGTCGCCACTCCTCTTCAATATACTGCTTGAAATACTTGCTAGTGAAATAAGGCAAGAAAAGGAAATTAAAGGAGTACTAATTGGAAAAGAGGAAGTCAAGTTATCCCTCTTTGCAGACAATATGATAATTTACTAAGGAATGCTAAAAACTCCATCAGAAAACTCCTAGAAATGATTAAGAGTTTCAGTAAAATGGCAGGATACAAAATTAAACTAGAAAAATCAGTAGCCTTGGGTTAAGAGTGCCAACTGCTCTTGCGGAGGACCCGGGTTTGATTCCCAGCAACCACATGGCAGCTAAGAATCATCTTTAACTCCAGTTCCAGGGGAATCTGACTCCCTTTTCTGACCTCTACAGCATTGCACGACATGGGTGCACCAACCTACATGCAGACAGTATACTCATACACATAAAAAATAATCAGTAGCCTCTCTTGACACCAACACGCACCTGAAGAAGGAATACAAGGAGACCTTCCCACTCACAATAGCCTCAAAAAAAAAAAAAACAAAATAAAATACCTAGGAACAAACCTAACCAAAGACACCAAAGATCTCTACAATGAAAATTTTAAGCCCCTGAAGAAGAAAATTGAAGAAGACATCAGAAGATG
Organism: Rhizomys pruinosus; assembly: GCA_009823505.1. Classification (NCBI taxonomy): domain Eukaryota; kingdom Metazoa; phylum Chordata; class Mammalia; order Rodentia; family Spalacidae; genus Rhizomys; species Rhizomys pruinosus. The sequence continues at coordinate 1,858,924 of VZQC01011685.1, forward strand.
GAAAGAGCACCCATGGTCATGGATTGGAAAAGTTAATATAGTAAAAATGTCCATTCTACCCAAATTAATATACAGATTCAGTGCAGTCCTAATTAAAATCCCCAAGACTTTCTTCACAGGCTTGGAAAAAAATCCTTAACTTCATATAGAAAAACAAAAGACCCCGAATAGCCAAAGCCACCCTGAGTGAAAAGAGCAATACAGGGGGATCTCTATACCAGACTTCAAAGTATACTATAGGGCTATAGTCATAAAAATGGCCTGGTACTGGCACAAAAACAGGCGTGTAGACCAATGGTACAAAACTGAAGATCTAAACTTGAGCACATACAATTTCAGCCACCTCATATTTGACAAGGGGCCAAAAAGACTGAATGGAGGAAAGATAGCATCTTCAGCAAGTGGTGTTGGCAAAACTGGATCACCACTTGTAGAAGAATGAAATTAAACCCCTACCTCNAAAAAAAAAAAAAAAAGAAGAAGAAAAAGCAAGAATCCTCTGCTCACTCCTCACTGTCTGCCTGACACTCATTGCCGACATTCCCAGAGTTAGTTCTGGGGTCAGTTCCCTTCACTAAGTAGGCTGAGCCCTAATTCACCTGTTTGCCTTAGCCACTGTATCCTCGGCCCTGTGTGACTAGGGTCATGTCCTGGTGTTCTCTGAACCCATGGTTCCCAAAGCCTCCTGGAACGTGGTTCCTCCTGGTCACCTGTGCTACCTGGGATGATACCCTCAAACTGGCAGCCCCACCCCTGTTTTGTGGTACTCACAGCAGGAAGCAACGACTGCATGTTCTGGTTGGAGTCTGCTATCGTGGCCAAGTAAACTAGGTTCCGGTGCAGGATCTGCTGGTACCTGTGGGAGAGGTGCATGGGTGAGGCAGGCAGAGGGACAAACTGTAATGCTCAAGACAAGCAAAGTCTAACCAAGTCAGCCTTGACTTCCAGCCAAACTGTCAGGACAGTGGCCCTGAGAACACAGTGGCTCAGGCCTGGCTGGAAACGGCAGCTGGGAACTCTCCATAGTCCAGAAGGGGCAGGCGGGGGAGCAGGTCCAGCCAAGCCCAGGCAGGCCCTGTCCCATGACAGAACCTGCAAAGACCCTGATATGTGAGCCAAGTGGGAGGTGGCACTGGGTCTGTTCAGAAATGGAAGGGAAGAGAGGTCACAAAGAGGCAGCAGTGGTTAAAGATGACAGAATGGCAGGAAGCAGGGCTTTGCTTCACTGAGTCAGAGACCATAGCAACAGATACATGGAAAGCCCTGGAAGGAAACAGGAAGGGCCAGGGGCTCAAAGGCTCTCACTCACATCTTACCCATACACCGCAGCAGACAGTCTCAGGTCTCTCAGAGAAGTTATATCAGGTAGAGACTCAGGGCTCTCACACAGCTCCCCTGAGACAAGCGCTAGGCTTCTCATACTCACTACCTGGCAGGGCCTAAAGACACCCCCCCCCCCCCCCCCCCGTAGGCCTGTGGCCAACACACCTACTGTGCAATCCAGAAGCTCTAAGTGTCCCCTGACGGGGTCTACTCTTGGCCCAGAGATGCTGGCTGGGGAAACCTCTACCCCTCCTGCTGCACACTCCTGCCAGCTCCCAGAGAGAAAGCAATGCACCACAAGCCGGCATGGTCACTTACTGGGTGCACTCGGCCGTCTTGCCCTTGCTCTGGTAGTCCAGGATGCACTGGATCAGGTGGTGGTTCTCATCCAGCATCTAAAGGAGAGAAAGCAGTAAGCAGGGCTTGTGCGGCCACACAGCAGCTCCCTCATGTGGCCACAGTTCTCATCACTAAGGTTTGCCCAAATTCTCAGCCAGAATGCTGGGATCCTTGGGGAAAGTGCGGGAGGTGCGCACTCCAGGTTCAGGGCCTCTACCTGAAGGCTGCCGCAGATCCTCCAGTCACACTGCACGGGTGGGGCACAGGCAGCATACAGGGCTATCGGGGCCTCCTGGGAACAGGCAGCTCACATCCCTGTAGAAGACTTCCCACAGGGGCTATGTTCAGCCTGGACCAGTGAGGAAGCCAAGGGAACGACATCATCAGTAGGAGGTGCTGCGGGTGCACAAGACTCCGCAGGACTAGGGAACCATGGGTCCACCAACCTGCTCCCTCACAGGCAGAGGGACCAGGCTGCATGCCACAGATGTCACTATTTTGTGACCATCTTACAATGCAGGTATAGGTCATAACCTAAAACCCAGATTTAAGAACAATCTTATTAAGTGATACAGGTGCACAGTCAAGACATGAATACCCTAGAACTGGGTCATGGCCTTCCAGAACGGTGGCATAGCCCAGAGGCTCTGCTCCAAGGTTCAGGAACCTGGTCAGAAGTGGAGAGCCCAGGCCTGCCTCTGACTGGGGGTGGGGTGGGGGGGGCGCTGGTGTGTTTAGTGGCATTGGAAGCCACTGGGCTGGGCTGAGAAGGCCTCCTGATGTGCTGCTCCTTTGTAGATTTTGGCATTCTTCCTAAACCCACATGTGTGAGGTCTGACTTCCACCAACCCCAGGGCGCGTACTGATTCCAGCAGCTGGCAGCACGGGTGGGACATCAGTGGCCTGGGCACGAAGACGCCTGCAGGTAAGAGGAGCCACCCCAAGCCCGTGGACAGGCATAGCACACTTGGGACAGCACCAGGGCCATCTGGTGAAGCCTGAGAGAAAGGTGAAGGGACAGAATAAGCAGGGCACATCAGTGGGTACAGGACAGCCCACAGGTCCGGTACGAGCTAGTCCTGACCTGGACCGACCAGTCTCCCTGGGGGACGGAGCCTACCACACCTGCTACTTCCTGTGTCAGTGGGTACAGGACAGACCGCAGGTCCAGTACGAGCTAGTCCTGACCTGGACCGACCAGTCTCCCTGGGGGACGGAGCCTACCACACCTGCTACTTCCTGCATCAGTGGGTACAGGACAGACCGCAGGTCCGGTACGAGCTAGTCCTGACCTGGACTGACCAGTCTCCCTGGGGGACGGAGCCTACCACACCTGCTACTTCCTGCGTCAGTGGGTACAGGACAGACCCCAGGTCCGGTATGAGCTAGTCCTGACCTGGACTGACCAGTCTCCCTGGGGGACGGAGCCTACCACACCTGCAGGTCAGGACTAGTCTGGTACGAGCTAGTCCTGACCTGGACCGACCAGTCTCCCTGGCTGACGGAGCCTACCACACCTGATACTTCCTGCCCCATCCGGGGACTTTGTTCAAATGCTCACAAAAAGCAGGCCCTTCTTTCACCTCCAGGAAAACACACACTTCAGCCCCAGGAGTCACTGCAGATAGTGACTCTGTAGGCCCTGGGAGCAAGTGAAATTCTTACAGTGATGAGTTCCTGCTTGCCCTGTCCCCTCAGGCCACCTGCAGCACAGGCCCTAGAACGGCCATCTGCCCGAGTCCAAGCTCCCACAGGATACCTGGCCCTCCTCCTAGCATGCCACCTGGGCTGTTTCCTGCTTCAACTCTCTGCTCGTAGAACCTCAGCGTGGTCTTGCCTGCCCTGTCCCTCTGTAGGTTAAGAGGTCTCCTCTACTGTTTTCCTCCCTATGGTGAGGTGACAATACATCCTGCACTTCAGAGGCCCAGCTCAGTAGAGCAGTCCTGATACAGGGAACCGCCAGGGGGCGCTGCTACGGAAGCTGTTCTCTCCCAAGGTGAGGGTGATTTAACACATTTAAGGGCGTTCCATCCTCCAGGTTAACTGAAGGTGAACCACCTCCCAAGCTTCATCTCTCCCTGCTGCCTCCCTACAAGGTTACTGGCACCGCTCCCTTCAACTTCTTGCTTCCAGGCAGGATTCTCTCCAAGGATACAAAGTAACCTTCCCCCACACAGCATAAGCAGCAGCCACAGCAGCGCAAGGGAGGCCAGTGGCAGCATAACGCCCGTAACGGTGTGGCCATGCTGGTTACCCCGTCAGATAGCATGTGGCATTGACAGGCAGGACGAAATATTGTATTGTTACCATGTTTTCTTTCTTGAAAAACAAAAAAAAAAAATGGGGGGGCTGGAGAGATGGCTCAGCAGTTAAGAGCACTGGCTGCTTTGGCAGAAGGGCCAGTTCCATTCTCAGCACCTACATGGTGGCTAACCAGGGTGCCTAACTCCACTTCTAGGAGATACCATGCTGTCTTTTGACCTACATGAGTACTGCAGGACATGGGTACACTTACATGCAGATGATCCATACATATAAAAGCCCCAAAAACATTTTAAATTACACATATATTTATGGTGTAACCACAGCTGTTATCCCCATTATATAATATGTAGCATTTATAAGCACAAAAAATGTATTGTTACCATGTTTTCTTTTCTTTTTTTTTTTGTCTTTTCGAGACAAGGTCTCCTTGTAGCCCCAGCTGTCCTGGAATTTGCTCTGTAGACCAGGCTGGCCTTGAACTCACAAAGATCCACCTACCTCTGCCTCCCAAGTGCTAGGATTAAGGGCGTGCGCCACCATGCCTGTTTTTTTTTTAATGTGTATGAATGTACTGTCTGCACGTAGGTCTATGCACCCGTGTCGTGCAATGCCTCAGAGGTCAGAAGGTGTTGGATTCTCCTGGAACTGGAGTTAAAGACGGTTCTCAGCCACCATGTGGGTGCTGGGGATTGAACCTGGGTCCTCTGCAAGCATGGTCGGCGCTCTAACCACTAGGTCATCTCTCCAGCCCCCCCATGTTTTCTTTTTTCTTTTTTTTTTGGTCTTTTTCGAGACAGGGTCTCCCTGTAGCCCCAGCTGTCCTGGAACTCACTCTGTAGACCAGGCTGGCCTTGAACTCACAAAGATCCACCTGCCTCTGCCTCCCAAGTGCTGGGATTAAAGGCGTGCGCCAATGAACTGCTAGTTTACTTACATTAAAAGTATTCATGCTGGGCGTGGAGGCGCACGCCTTTAATCCCAGCACTTGGGAGGCAGAGGCTAGAGGATCCTTGAGAATTCAAGGCCAGCCTGATCTACATAAAAAGTTCCAAGACAGCTGGGGCACTTGTGAGGCAGAGGCTGGCAGATCCTTGAGAATTCAAGGCCAGCCTGATCTACATAATGAGTTCCAAGACAGCTGGGACTACAGGGAGACCCTGTCTCAAAAAAGAGCATCCGTAAAAGCTCCAGACCCTCACAGATCTGCTCGTGTGCCCCCTCTAGAGATAACAAGGGCAGGACACAGGATGGCAGCTGCAGAGTCTTGGGGTGAAAGACGAAGGGAAGAACTGAAGGGATGGTAGCCACCAGGACACTGGATGTGAACCAGTGAGAAAGCATAAAAGGCAGGGGTCAGTCTCCCACCCCCACCTCTGGATTGAACCCAGGGCCTCATGCATGCCAGTCAAGCACTCTAACCACTGAGCTATACCTCCACAAAGTGCTGCTTCAAAAAAAATCAAATAAAAGAGAGATTAGAACAGTTCAAGTAGAGCAGTGATCAGTTCTCCCCGAAACAGAGAACATGGGGAGACTTCCAAAGAAGGGAAGAATGAGCAGCCATCTTGCTGGGTGACGACCTAATCCTTAAGACCTGTAGAGGATGGGGGACCTTGCCTCCTCCTGACTAAGCTTCTGGAGTCACTCATCCCTCCCTGACAGAGACCTATCCTGGAGCAATGACATAACTGGGAATTTCTGAAGAATCTGTGATCTCAACCCGAAATTTTCAGAGCCAACTTCCGGGAGGGAGGCCCTCACCATGGACCTGGAAGTGATGACAGAACCCTAAGGAGATGACTTAATCCAGAGGGAGGCTCCTGAGCAGCCATGACCTAAATGAGGCTTCCAGAGGAACAGCGGCCTAACCCTGAGAATGCAGGGAGTGATGATGTAACTGAGGTACAGTGCTCTAACCCCAAGATCTAGCTGCGATGGTGAACGTTCGTGGCCAACTTGAAAGGATCTAAAGTCACCTGTGAGATCCCTCTGAGCACGACCAGAGGGACTGTTTTCCTTAGGTTAACTGAGGTGGGAGTCTGTGCCCACTGTGAATAGCATGATTCTACAGGTGGGGTCCTGAGTAGACAAAGCAAAGTGAACACAAGAGTTGGTCATCGCCTCTGCTTCCCAGGTGTATGCAGTGTGACCAGGGGTCTCAGCCCCGTGCGTGACCCCCGCCATGATGGACTGTATCTCGTTGACTTGTAAGCTGAAATAAACTCTTCACCTTTTCAATGATTTATTTTTATTTTATGTGTATGAGTGTACTGCCTACATGTAAGGACACCCATGTCCTGAAGTCCCCAGGGAGGTCAGAAGAGGGCTTCAGATCCCATGGAACTGGTAACTGACAGCTGTTAGCTGCCATGTGGGTCCCTGTGAGAGCAGCCACTGCTCTTCACTGCTGAGCAGTCTCCAGCCCCGAGTCTCCTGTCAAATGTTTTGTCACAGCAAGAAGAAAAGTAATCAAGACACTGAGACATCCCAGAGGTGGTTTCCAGAAGACTAAGGCTGATGACTGACCTGAGCAGACATCTGGGAGAGTGGTGCAGACCTACTGCTAAAGGCCAATGAGATGCCTCTGAACATTCACTTCCACTGCAGAGGACGTGAGTTAGGTGTGTGAGCTTCAAAGCATATGAGGTGCACTTAGGAGGCACTGGCGCCTGCCTTGTAGTCTCACCACTGAGCATGACACATGTCCAATCTTCAGAGGTTCTAAGCACATGGTGAAATACACTCACACTGACCTAGTAAATACACCTCCACCTTCCTCAGACAACACACGTGTCACTCTGGCCTCATGCTTCTCTGGATGCCTAGAAATGCCTGGCACGATCACACTACCCTGCCTTCATGACTCTCCAAGCTGAAGATGTACAGCTAGTGTTAGAACCCAGGATGTTTCAACACATCCCATCCACATGACGGTAGCTGCCTCTTGTAGGATTCAAGACTGGCCAGTCTCCTCGATGGAGTCCTCACTGCCCTTGCCAAACGACATTGAGATGTTCTGGTCCATCCACTACTGCTCAAGTGCCTGATCTTCACTTCTACCAAATCATCATCTTCATTCTGGAAGCAAGGAAGCCAAGGCCCGGAAATCACACACATGAGCAAGAAACAAAAGAAGAGAATCTGAGCCCAGAAATCTGTCCAGGAAGCTGGACAGGCCCTGACTTGCTCTCCTGCAGGTCAGAGGACCCCAGAAGGCCAGCTGGAAAAGCCCTCTCCTGGCCCTTTGAGTCCTCTTTCCTGTACATGCTGCAGACCAGACTCTGAGGCCCTGCCCTGCCTCTTCCCACTCTCCACAGGACTTACATCAGCCCCACCCCTTGCTGGAGGTCCTATCTACCTCTTATTACTGCACCTGCTGGGCACAGCATGTCCACTGGCTGTAGCTTGGGAACTTCTGAGAAGTGGCTCTGGGCTCTGTGGTGCTCACTAGCCCAGAAATCCAGGGACATGCCTGGTGTTTATTCTAGTCTGCCTTCACATGCTGTGATGAAAACACTAACCAAACCAACTTGGGGAGGAAAGGGTTTATTTGGCTTACACCGAAAGTCTTCAAAGGAAGCCAAGGCAGGAACTCAGGGCAGGTACCTGGAGAGACCGTGGAGGAACACTGCTTATTGGCTTGGTCTCCTGGCCTGTGCTCAGCCCACTTTTTCTTTTCTTTCTTTTTTTTTTTTTTTTGAGACAGGGTCTCCCTGGAGCTCCAGCTGTCCTGGAGCTTGCTCTGTAGACCAGGCTGGCCTTGAACTCACAGAGATCTGCCTGCCTCTGCCTCCCAAGTGCTAGGATTAAAGGTGTGTGCCACCACGCCGGCTAAGCCCACTTTTTCTTTTCTTTACTTTTCTTTTCTCTCTCAGGCTGGCCTTGAACTCACAGACATCTGCCTGCCTCTGCCTCCCGAGTGCTGGGATTAAAGGCATGCACCACCACACCCAGCTAAGCCCACTTTTTCTTATACAATACAGGACCACCTGCCCAGGGGTGGCACTGCCCACAGTGGGCTGGTCCATCCCACATCATTCAACAATCATAGACATGCCCACAAGCCAATCTGATAGAAGCAATTCCCCAACTGAGGTTCCATATTCCAGGGGTGTGTCAAGTTGATAACTAAAGCTACCTAGCACAGTGCTCTCTCAAAAACAACCCAGGGACCATAAAGGAGAGGGGCATAGGGAGGTGTGAGGGGTCTGAGTCCTATTCCAAGTGCCTCTCCCCTTCAGACTGTTGAGAGCAGGTGCATGGGCGGCAGTCACTGGCTAGATACAGTCTCTGGAATGTCTACCAGGAGGGTTCCCAGCCAGGCCTCCCTGAGCAGAGGGCATGGGCCTGTTCCCTCCCAAAGAACACCTGTCCCTGCTGCTCCTCATCCTAGGGGATACAAAGCTTAGGTTTATGGGCCATGCAGGGAGCTTCCCTGCCTGACATAAAGCCAAGGACTGCTCCCAGCTCAAGGTAAGCCCCAGAATGAGTAGTCAGTGAGAGGATATTGCCCCCTCCTCATCCTAAAAATGGAAAGACAGGCCCTGTGCTCCCCTAAGGAGGAGCCCTTCTCAAGAACAGCTACCCAAAGTCACCATTTTGCCATGCTAACAGGAGGCTCACAACCACAAGCCACTAACAGTGCAGAACAGCTCTAACTTTCCAAGTGGCAGTGCCACCTTCCCAAATGGATTAGCCCTGCTCTCCAAGGCGGCAGTTTCAGATCTGAAGGTGGCACAGGGAGGCTGCCATCTTCCCAGCCAACTGCTCTTCACCTACCCATCACCCACCCTTATCTGTGCCTCTTTCCTCCACACCTGGGAGGCAGGTACTAGGTTCCAGGCCAGGCCAGGCCAGCTCTCCAGACCTTCTGCTCCATGTGAGACAGCTACAGGACCACCCAGAGCTTGCTCAAATTTCCTGACCTCCCATCCCTGTGGGCCATTGGCAAATTAGTGGAGTTAAGACTGGTTATATGGGATTAGGACATGCTGCACAGCCACTAGCACTGTGGTAAGAGGGCACACAAAGACCTCAGGAAAAGGACAGCAGAGACCTAGCGGAGACGAAGGATGCTGAGAGGCACAAGGCAGAGCTTCCCTCCAGGCTGCAGGAAGGAACCAGTCCTGGCCACCCTGACAGCCTGAGTGGAACACTGTCTGACACCACCGGGGCTGTGGCCAAGTGTTAGGGCGATTACAGGACACGACTACATTTGCTTGTTCCAAAACTCCTCCCAGACAGAGCTTGTCACAGACCCTACAGTATAAGGTGAGCCAGGGTTAGCTTCAGGCGAACCTGGCTGGCTAGCTCAGGACACCAAACAATGCCTCAAAGGCGTACCTTGGCCATGACTGTCAAGAGCGGGTGATGGGGGATACCTTAGTGGGACTTGGAATGCTAAGCAGGCTCTGGCCTAACCAAAATCTACCACAGATTTATGCTGAGAACAGGCTGTGTACAACCTTCTTGGGACTCCCTGGCTTTTCCAAAGTTGTTCTCAGTCAGCACTGGGCTGTTAAGTACTTTCAGCAGATAAAACACATTTTTTTCCCTTCACGCTGGGGGTGGAGCCCAGAGCTTTATGCATGGCAGGGAAGTGCTCTGCCTCTGAGCTGTATCTCCAGTCCTCGGCTTTTCAGACAGTCTTATATAGCTTGGGCTTGCCCTGGAACCCCAGGCTGGCCTCAAACTCAATTCTCCTGCCTTTGCCTCTAGAAAGTGACTGCATCACCAGGCTGGGTCAAAGTACACATTTTAAGCGTAGGACACATACCTCTCGGACCATTCTTAGAGTCCTCGGTAAAGGACCCACAGTCTACACACCAAGACAGTAAGTGAATCACTGATCCTACTGGGTAAGGTCCATTGACTGGCTAAATTAAACACTCGACTTCCAAGGGCCAGTGGGCTGAGTTTTTGCCCTGAGAGGCAGTCGGCAAGTTTCCTCTCACGGTGACCAGATGTTAGGAGAGGTCCTCCAACACACTTCGCCTGGAGCACCTGAGGAGCTGTAACGAGCAGTGTGGGTGGACTGGGTAATTCTGAGTGTATTGAAGCCAAAGGTGGCTTTGGGATCCATTACTGTCAAGCCCTACAGTCAGACAACGCTATTGGTCGGCTGTTGTGTGTTGGCTTGACCTCTGCCTACCGAGGACTCCCCAGGGCCAGCCTGGAGCCACTGTGGGACCGCCAGACCTAGCTCTAGCACTGCCTCCCGTGCCTCCCTTGCCTTCACAATGTAACTTCCGAGAAGGAGTCCATGAGATAAGATCTTGAAAGCTTTCTGAACAGAGCCTCCAACGCCAAGGCATCCCACAGCCATGGAGAACCAAGTCAATAAAGAAAGCCACCTTTGCAAACCTGTATTTCTTCTTCAATGATCTCCCCGATCCGGGGCTGGCGAGGGTTCCCAATGGGCGCAAACCCATCACCTCCAAAGACCAGGGCAGCAAGGGAGATCTAGACACGGGCGACTGGCTGGGGAAATCTCTCCAAGCCCCTCAGGTTAGCCCGGGGTTTGAGCCCCACGGGACTCAAGAACGCTGCTGCAGAAGGAACGCGAATGGAGAGAAGCCATGCGTCTGAAAGACGTCCGGAACAGCGAGGAAGACCGGTAAAAAGCACGAGGTCTCCATGCCCAAACTTGAAGCTTTTGTTAGGTCCCCAGCGCGGCCGCCGCGGTCCGGGGAAGCTGGCCGGGATTCCAGGCCCAGGCTGCGGCGTCTATGCCCGGCCGGGGGCGGGGCCGCAGGTCCTCCGCGCTGCGCCGCCCCGGCCCAGCGCCGCGCGCCCCCCATGGACGTCCTTTGTGCCGCGCCCCGCCGCCCCGCCGCCGCCCCTCCCGCCGCCGCCCGCAACCCCGACTGCCCGCAGCGCTGGCGCAGCCTTGCCGAGCGCCGTCGCGCCCGCCAGCCCGCCTGGCGCACCTTCTGGATAGTCTGCTGTGTAACCTCCCCTTTGCCTCTCGGCCGCGCGGACGCGAAGGCCACCGACATGCTGGCGGCGCGGGCGGCCCGTGAGCGCCGGGCTTATTCTCCGGCCGCCCCGCCGCCCGGGGCGCCCATTCTCCGCAGCGCGGGGGCGGATGGGGGACGCCGCGCCGTGGGCTCGTCCGTCCGCTGACGCCACCGAGCGCCCGAGCCCGCTGCGCGTCCCCGCGTCGCCTGCGCCTGAGTCCCAGGCCGTACCCCGCTCGGGGACCCCCTCTGCCCGGCCCGCGCCCTGCGCCCGCGCCCCGCCGCCGCGCCGCCCCCCTGCCCGCCGCGGTGGTTCCGCCCGCCCCGCCCGCTCCGCCCGCTCCGGCCTGACGCGGTGCGCTGACGCCGGCTGCGTGGCCCGGCGGGGGGGCGGCCGTGAGTGTGCGCTTTTCTCGGCGGCGCCTGACTCCCGCCGGCCGCGATGAGCTACGACCGCGCCATCACTGTCTTCTCCCCCGATGGCCACCTCTTCCAGGTGGAGTACGCGCAGGAGGCTGTCAAGAAGGGCTCGACCGCGGTGAGAGGGGGAGCGCCAGGGCGCGCGGAGCGGGGAGAGGGGGAGCGACGGGGCGCGGCGGGCCTGGAGGCGCGGGGAGGAAGGGAAGGAAAGGGCGGCGAAACCGGCGAGGAGCCGGGCCGAGGGGGCTGCCCCGCTCTCCCTGGAGGCCGCTGGCCACGTCGGCGCCTCGGGCCTGGGCCATCCAGTTTGGTGCGGCCCAGGCCTCAAGTGCGCGCTGGCGGCGGGGGCGGACCGAGCTGCCCCGGTCGACCGGACCAGGCCCTGGCGGCGCTGGGAACAAAGCGCGGTTCGAGGCCCTGCGCTGGCAGCGAGCTGCTTCCGGGTCTGCCGGCGCCACGGACGCCGGCTTCTGGTTCCGGCCCGTAGCTCTCGCCCGGCTTCCTCCTGGCACCTGCGGGCGCCCTGGTCCACTAGGAGATAGTGACGCACGTGGTTCTGAGTCTTCAGGTGTTTTCCATTTCCCAAGTCTTTAATCACTTTGAAATTATGCCCCCCCGCCCCCCATTCTTTTGGTGGCCCAGGTCTCTTAATTCCTAGCATTTGGAAAGCTGAGGCTCGAAAATTCGGAGTTCCAGGCTAGCCAGGCTTATAAAGTGAGACCGGGGGTTGGTACAGAGCTTGCTGTGCACTTGTGACTTGATTTCCATTCCCCGGCACTCACTCAACACTCTAGACTAGGGATGCATGGACAGAGCTTCTTGTCTAGGGCCTTGTTCCTGACACCTACACAGTCGGGGCCAGGGACGCTGCCCCACCTGAGTCAGTTATGCCCCTATTCCAGGCGCCTTGTTGAAGTGATGTTGCATTTCTTTCTGGTTCTCTCCTGAGGGTTAAATGTGAGTTTCCCTGGGTTATAGTTTGGGGGGGCCTTTTTTTTTTTTTTTGGTCTTTTCGAGACAGGGTCTCCCTGTAGCCCCAGCTGTCCTGGAACTCTCTCTGTAGACCAGGCTGGCCTTGAACTCACAAAGATCCGCCTGCCTCTGCCTCCCAAGTGCTAGGATTAAAGGCATGCGCCACCATGCCCAGCTAGGGGGACCTTTTTTTGTGTACGGCATTAGGGATGGAGCCCAGTCTGCATGCACTCTCCCACTGAGAGGGAGGGGGTGGTCTTAAACAGCAATGAGTCATGGTCCACTCTAGCACTCTAGGGCCCCCTCCCAACACTGGGCAGCATCACCAGTAGGCAGGAATGTGGCATGAGCTTTCGTGAACCCAGCAGCTGCAGAAACTCCAGCTTCTAGCATCTGATGCGGAGGTTCAACTCAGGCCTTAGGGTCTTGTCACAGGCCATTTGGGTTGAATGAAACTTATAGTGCCAGCCTACTAACTAGCTGCAATTCAGTTGGCGTGCTGCAGTGTTGAGGGCATGAGCCGGGTGTGACAAGGGCCAGGTCAGGTCTGGATGAGCACACCTTCCTGTAGGGCTGCTGCTCCAAGCTTGTGCTCTGTGCCTAGTTAACTCCATCTCACTCTGGCATGCCAGAGGTTAACTGCTGTTCTGCTTCTGAAAAGTGACATGCATTCTCATTTAAGGTTGGTGTTCGAGGAAGGGACATTGTTGTTCTTGGTGTGGAAAAGAAGTCTGTGGCCAAGCTACAAGATGAAAGAACAGTGCGGAAGATCTGTGCTCTGGATGATAACGTCTGCATGGCCTTTGCAGGTATAAGTCCTGAAGTAGATCTGGTTGGGCAGAATCTGTCAGATTTCTTAGAAAGTTTCAGGCTGGGGCTGGAGAGATGGCTTAGCAGTTAAGAGCACTGACTAGTCTTGCAGAAGACCCTGGTTCGAGCCCCAGCACACACATGGCAGCTGAGAACTGTCTGTAACTCCAATTCCAGGAGAACTCCAGTTCCGGGGGAATACGACACCCTCTTCTGACCTCCGCATTGCACGAAACGGGTGCACAAAACCTACATGCAGACAGGACATTCATACACATAAATAAAATTAAAAGTTTCAGGCCAACAGAGCTACATAGTAAGACCCTGTCTAAAAAAAAAAAAAAAAAAAAGGACTAAAGGATATGGGCATTAAGAGAACAGTGACCAGCCAGGTGTGGTGGCGCACACCTTTAATCCTAGCACTTGAGAGGCAGAGGCAGGTGGATCTTTGTGAGTTCAAGGCCAGCCTGGTCTACAGAGTGAGTTCCAGACAGCTATGGCTACAGGGAGACCCTGTCTCAAAAAGACAAAAACAAACAAACAGTGACCATGGCTTCCTTGGGGGCCACTGCACGGATGAGTAAAACAAGTACACTTCCTGGAGCTGTCAGCCCCCACTGATGTGCTATAGGTTGGTCAGGCAGCACCTATGGGTGGAGGAGGAGAGCACCCCCCCTGCCCACAGGAGATCCAACCTGGGAATATCTTTGTTGACCTAAAGAAAACTAGGGACTGGCTTCCCAGAAGAGATGGTTAGCATGTTTAAACAGGGTCTGACAGTAGTTCATAAGTTTCCCTGGAGAAGCTTCTAGAGGCCAGTGTTCAGAATGTGGGGTTCGAATGCTGGAACATCTACAACTCTTGGTTGTAGCTCTGAGCTGCCCTGGCAGAAACCTCTACTCTCATTTCAGGCCTTACTGCTGATGCAAGGATAGTGATCAACAGGGCCCGGGTGGAGTGCCAGAGTCACCGCCTAACTGTGGAGGACCCAGTCACTGTGGAGTACATCACCCGCTACATTGCCAGTCTGAAGCAGGTGCAGCTGTCGGGGAGTGTCCTATACCTTCTCCAGTTGGACGGCACTGGTCTGGTCTTTCCTGTCTTGGGACAACCCTGATTCATGTTTAGAGGAGGAGGGTGCCAGTTTGCCATTCCGGGCAACCATTTACCAAGCAGCTAAGAGACCCCTATGGTAAAGATGTATTCTTAAAGCCAGCTTGTAGCCACCATGAGTCAGCTGTATGATGCAGTCTAGGCCTGACTGTGTCTAAAGGAAAGGTTGATGCAAGCTTCACTCAGCATCTGGATTGTACGCTGAGTGGGGTTGGAGATTTTTAACTCTCCCTTAAGCTGCTGCTGTTCTGGGTGAGGCATGAACTGTTTGGTGTTGATGGCATGAACTTTTTCCCTACAGCGTTACACACAGAGCAATGGGCGCAGGCCATTTGGCATCTCTGCTCTCATTGTGGGTTTTGACTTTGATGGCACCCCCCGACTCTATCAGACTGACCCATCAGGCACATACCATGCTTGGAAGGTAAGTCCACAGCAAAACAGTGGGACTTGGGGCTGTTGGAAGGATCTGGCTACCTGGGACCTGCACTGGCAGGTAAATGACAACATAGTTCGTCATGAGTTCTGTATGCACCACCTGTTCCATAATACTTTTACTAGCGCGAAAGCAAAAATATTTGGATTGCTATTGCCTCAGAGGATGAGATGCATAGAGGGCCAAAATACAAATCTCCAAAATGTCTCTTCTTGGTAAGAATCACTAGTACTATTATAAATAGCCTCCACCTGGCTATGCTGTCACCTCACACTGCTGGAAAGCCAGTTGCAAACCACCAAAGGTGGTGGTCAGCCCTGGCTTGTCACAGCCAGTGCTGCATTAACACAACTCTTTTAGGCCAATGCCATAGGCCGGGGTGCCAAGTCTGTGCGCGAGTTCCTGGAGAAGAACTATACCGATGAAGCCATTGAGACTGATGATCTGACTATCAAACTAGTGATCAAGGCACTCCTGGAAGTAAGTGTCCACGGGCAGCTTTGTAAGAGCCCTGGGTAAAGCCCAAGGCAGGCCAGGAATACAGGTGTTGGGCTGCTCAGTGCTGTCCAGGGAGGGCTGCTGCACAGACAGGTTATATAGGCAGCCTGAGCAGGCCCTACCCAAGTGTATCTGGGACAAAGGCTGTGGACCTTTGGCATGCACTGTAGTTTTGAGGGTAGACATGTAACACTGCCTTCTTCCCCCTAAAGGTGGTTCAGTCAGGTGGCAAAAACATTGAGCTTGCTGTCATGAGGCGAGATCAGCCCCTCAAGGTAAGATGGTCTGGCTGTGAGGGGGGAAGGGTTGGTACCAGTTCTCCTGTGCAGCGGTGCGTGCTCAGGTTCCTCCTGCCTTAGCTTCCCCAGTGCTGCCATCACAGGTGTGCGCTACTGCATGAGTGCCCTCTACAGGTACTTCTCAGCCTCCCAAACTTGTGATGTTTACTTTTTGAGACAGGGTCTCCCTGTAGCCCCAGCTGGCCTGGAACTCAAGAGATCCATGCCTGCCTCTGCTCCCCAAGTGCTGGGATTAAAGGTGTGCAATAGCACACCTGTCCCCTTAATTCTTGCTTTCTCTGGTGAAGCCATGTTCCTGTGCCTACATGGAGGTTGCAGGTGCAGCTCTGCTCCTAGGCAGGCACCTTTTCGTCGAATCTCCGCACAAGGGACGTCTAAGTAGCTGTCTGCCCAGTGGGGCAGGTACACCACCTTCTGCATTAGAGTGACTTTGTGCTTCTTTGGGATATAGATTCTAAATCCTGAAGAAATTGAGAAATATGTCGCTGAAATCGAGAAAGAGAAAGAAGAAAATGAGAAAAAGAAACAGAAGAAAGCATCGTGATGGACTAAGCTTTGACTAGGGCAGCTTTCAAACTTGATCATGCGTGAGCCTTGGTGGCGTGGCATACACATCCCTCCCATCGAGTGCACAATAAATTTCTGCATTTTTTAACCTTTTCTTGACAAGACCATATCATTATTAGGTGTGGTTGTTATTCAGAAGATGGATCTTTGTACCTTCCTTGAAGTGGGATGCTTGCATCAAGAATTGCTTTCCCCTGTCTTTGTCAGCAGGCCAGATATGGGTCTGGCAGACCAGGGTCATCCTCAGGGGGCTCGCACCGTTTCTTTCAGATCTTCGCTCAGAGATTACTGAAGACAGCATAGTGACTGCATTCTGCAGAGCCATGGCTTTATTCTAGTTTTGAGGGTCAACATGGTGGTAGAACTCTGGCCTGTTCCTGTGAGGCCTCATCATTGTGATCTCCCCTGCCACAGCCTTACAATTTTAAACATCAGCCTGAGGGGCTGGTTAGGAGCACTTGCTCCTCTTCCAGAGGACTTGGGTTTAGTTCCCAACATGCACATCCAGTAAAAGGCCTGAGCTGTATAGGGAGACTGCTAATGCCACACACCCTTGGCCTCCAGACAACAAGCCTGTTTAAGTTTTCTACACTAGTCATCTGTGCTATGCCATCACAAAGAAATACCTGTTCACTTCCACTGGTATGACCCTTGGATGTTGTCTACTGTTTACAGGCTCCTACCCTTCATGCTCACCCTATATACCCAGAAAGCCAATCCAATGACCATGTGTCTTCTGAAGAGTGCTTTCAAAATCACTTGGGAACAGAATAGTGAAGAACGTTGTTAGTCTGTACCCAGACTAGACAGCAATGTGGGTCAGTATGAGAACCAGCCAATCACTCCAGGCCTGAACAACATCTGCCTCTGGGCAGATGCTGGATGTGACACAGGTAGCATCTGAAAGGTCAAGTGTTTATTTAGTTTACATCACCCCAACAGAGTAGCCCCAATGCTATGTTCTCCACTATGAAGTCCTACAAAAATAAACCCAAGCTTTTACAGTGTGACTTCACTGATACAGAACTAAAGCCTTTATAGCTAAATGAAGGGGGTTATCAAGGTGCTTAATTTCAACAAAATGCCCTGTTAATCAGAGGATGCATGCTTATACAGAAAGTCTGACCCACTTACTCATGCAACAAATTTATCTCCCACCCTCCCTCCACCACCTTTAAAATAAACACACGAAAACTATTTACAATCAAGGAAATAAGGCCAGGTGACCTTGAAGAAAAAGACTGGCTCATTTCCAAGTGTACAAGAACACTTAGTGTCAGCCAGAGTCCAACACGGACTGACCTGGGGCAGAGGCTGGCAGGGACAAGACAGGAAGGTCGGAGCACACTACATGGGCTTGTCCTAGGCCTCGCTATCTGGGGAAGCCATATGACATTCTACAGCGTTCAGGGCTCCACCTACCCTGTCAGTCCCCAACCCCGACACCACTGGTTCATTATACAACATGATCCATGAACCCCCCCCCCCTTGAGTTGCCACCCCAACCCCTCCCCATAGACCTGGTTCACCCTGTGCTGACTCTGCCAGGCTCCTGAGACTCCCCATTTTAGCTGTTTGGGGTACTAGGCCAGCAGCACCAGGGGCCAGATGGGCTGTAGGGATGCATTTGGCCACATGTGCCAAAATTTGGTTCCATTTTAAAAGTCAAAGCTGTTAATTAAAAAAAAAAAAAGTCACTAAGTGAACCTTTACCAATAGAAACTTTTGCAAAATATCAAAACCTTAGAATTAGGCTATGTGCAACCAAGAAGGAAATGTAGGTCAAGACACCTCAAAGGGGTTACCTACGAATACTTCCGCAAAAAAAAAAAAGATATAGCTCAGACCATGTCCAAGTTCAGTTAAGTCCAAAACACAAGTGGTGGTATGGGAATTTTCCAGACTTGGTAAGCAGGACCCACTTCTCTTGAAAGTGGCACTTCCTCATGGCCTTGTCTGCAGAGCACCACCTCTGTGCTCTCCAGCAGGACCCTGCAAGAGAGACCAGGAGTCCATGTGTCCAGCAAGTACCTGTTGTCACATAGGCCTGCCAGGCACTGCTGCCTGTCCCAGGCTGCCCACTCCCCTACAACCTCAGGGACAAGATAGAAGCAGGACACAATGGCCCCTGGAAGGTACTGCATGACACTGCACAGGGATGCTGCGCTCTAGGCCAGACTCCAGGGCACAGTAGTCAGCTGACAACAGGCTCTGAAGACCAGGGGCTGCTCAGCCTGTTTATTCACTTTGTTGCACTGACCTCCTGGGTAGGGTGGCCATCACAGAGAAGTGTGCAGACTCCAGGGCACAGCAGTCAGCTGACAACAGGCTCTGACTCAGTGTCCACTGGCCTGCATTCTCCCCTGCAGACCACACTCAACAAGCCCTCTGCCCACAAATGACTCTGCCATGGTCCTCACCCTCCCACTCCATGAGGCAAAGGCCCAAGTCTGGCTCCTGCTGTTCCTAGGAGCCCTCTGGGTGGTTCTGAGCGTCAAGGGCCATGGTGTAGCCTGGGTACCTCCACACTGCAGGTTCTGTGAGAAGGCAGCAGGCCTGCTTTCTAATGCCTATACACTACCTGGGAACCCTTACCCTGCCCCTGGCCACCTAAGGACCCAGAAAGTTCCCACTCACTTGGGTTGTGCCCTTACACCCGGCCAGTGCCAGCTCGGTGGGAAGTGGGGTTGCGCCGTGTCGTTCCATTGCCCCTGCCTCCTCGGAATCCACCACGAGAACTTCGGCCACGAAGAAACCTCCCTGACACCCCAAAGGTCTCTGTGTTCAGCTTTCTCTCTTCAGCCCATGTTGTCCGCCTAGAACTAGACCAGAGACAAGGTGCATTAAGACCCAACTTCTGCAGCCCTAACTCCAGTTTCAGAAATTGGCTACATCCTTAGAATAGCACAGAAAAGAACGAGCTGTTGCCATGGCTGTTGAAAGAATACAGCCCTGGAGCTGAAGACCTGAATACTGCAGACCAGGCCTGCTTTCCCAGGGCATTAACCCACTAGAGACACACCTTGACCACCAAGGTTGAGCAAGCAAGTTATACAGCAGGCGGCAAAGGAAGCCCTCATGTTTGCTGGATAGCCTAGGCAGGCCCCTAGGACCAGAGGACTTGGGTTTCCCCTAGAGGGAGAGGGGCACAAAGCTAAACAGAGCAAGGTCCCTTAGTGTGGAACAGCAATCCTGGACTCAGATGTATCTTGAGTGTATGCAGGCTACCAATCTGCTTAGCACACCCTGTTTTCTGCTAGCACACTCTCAGAAGTCACCAGTTAGCTTGTCAGCACACCCTTTTTCTGAATACATCCCACCAGTTAAGAGGACACATGATGGTCTGGAGATCTAGGATTGGCCACTGGGAGGCGATGTCACGCGATGTAGGGGCTGCTCATCCCAGACCTATTTAAACTACTGACTATATGGAAAAAAATTTACGGATTTGCACCATCTGCCCTGCTCCCTGGGCTGTTACTGTGTGAGGCTTGGTCATCAGGCCATCAACCCCACAGCTGGCTCTTCAGCTTATTTGGTAGTAGGAGCCAGCAGCTCTGCAACCATCAGCCCCGCAGCTGCATGTTTGGCCGCAAGGTCATCAGCCCCACAAGCATGTCTTCTTCAGCCTTTCCAACTTGGGGTCAACAAGCCCACCCTAGAACATGCATCTGCTTCTGGGGGTGGGGAGGAAGATGGCAACTCCGCACCAGGAGTCCATGCTGCCCCAAACATACTGCCATGGACTCCTATTTGTCCAGCTGTCCATCCAGGACCCCACTGGGTTCTCACAGGCAGTCCAGCCCAGATCTTGCACATCCACAAGTCTTCATTAAACAAAGGGTGACTTTGTCCTTCAACTGCCCAGACAAAGACAGCCATTTAGGACTTCCTGCTCTCCCAAACCCATTCTGCCACAGCCACAGCCACAGCCACACACACACACACCTGGACTCAGATTTTCCTGTGACCACATAGCACTCACACTCTAACCACTCTTACTCCTTCCCACCCTCCTGCTAAAACCATCTCTCCACACCAGCCCATCTTCAATGACTCTTACCAAGAGGCCGAACAGCAGAGCAAGTTCTTCTGAATGGCCACACCTTGGCTCCTAATACAGCCAACAGCACCTTGCCCACCCTGAGTCCACTCTACAGGCAGACCTTGGCTTCATCTGAAAAAATCCTCTTTCCCTATTCCCACGGCTGTTGAGACCTGGCCACACCCCTCCCATACAAGTCCTGGTTTATATGTTCCTTGCCTCATATCCTACCTTGGTAGAACATGTGCATGGCTCAGGCTTCCCAGCTCGTTTCCTGTTCATCACTGCCCTGCTGCATATCTGGTGCTCAACCAACTCTTGGGTCTGGGCTTGTATAACATTCCTGTGCTAAAAACTGCTGTGCAGTCTGGGGGTGCTCATCCACAGAGCCGAAGGTAACTACATGCCATGGTCACTGGCTGCCAACACAAGAAGACTACTCTGGTCAAAACTTGACCAGCAGCCTCAGAACAAGGTCCTCAGGTCACCCAGGCTAGCAGGAGGCTAAGCAACACTAAATGGAGTTCCTAGTGGGGAGCACAGGGCCCTGACAGATTAGATGATATCGAGATTTTGGGTGTCATATCCTGGCAGGCAGCAGTACGCACAGCTGGGTCTCACATCTATCACATAGAAACCTAAGATCCCTGGGGCTGGAGAGATGGCTCAGCAGTTAAGAGTGCCGACTGCTCTTGCAGATGACTTGGGTTTGATTTCCAGCACCCACACTGCAGCTAAGAACTGTCTTTAAGCCAAGCCTGGTGGCACACGTGTTTAATTCTAGCACTCGGGAAGCAGAGGCAGGCTGATCTCTGTGAGTTCAAGGCCAGCCTGGTCTACAGAATGAGTTCCAGGCCAGCTGGGACTATAGGGAGACCCTGTCTTAAAACAAAAAAAAAAAAAAAAAAACAAAGAAACCTAAGATCCCTGAAGGTAAAGCTCCAACCTTGGACTTCATGTGAGTACACCTTAGTCATGTGCTTCGGGACTTACAGAAACCATACATTCCACAGTGCACTCAGGCCTTTACCTCGTTTTGAGTTCAGAAGAGATGTTGTCAAAGAATGACTTGGATTTGTCATAGTAGCAGTTGGGCCCCAAAAGATCTTCCTCAGGAGGAGTGTCATCACTCTGGGTCATCACAGCTGGGTCCTTCTCGTCCCCTTTCTCAGCTCTGTCATCTACAAAGAGCAGTAGCGCACACAAAGGAACAGAAGCAAACGCCACCCAGGTGGCCTCCTCTGCAGGTGGCCTCCCACCAGGGGTCCCTTGGGCTCAGAGGGTGACCTAAGCATCTCATCCAAGGAGAGATCTCCTAAAGTCACAATGGATCCATAAGTCACCCCCCACCCCCAAACATTTCATCCCATTCATTCCCCAGTCAGCACTCCAACTGGCTCCTGGGTAAGCCTAGTCACCCCAGCACTCTAGGGACTCTCTTGGGGGTAATTTTTATATGAACCAGACCTTTAAAATTTAGTTTCTTCTTAAATTCTTTATCAAGCTCTTCTCGGTTGAACTGGGCATTTGCACTCTCAAAATCAAAGTCACCTTCAAACTTGATTGTGTTTTCCTTAGTATTAGTTGGACGGTTTTGCCCTCTGGAGCGATTCCTTGTTCGCCGATTCCCTGTTTAGAGAAAGAGCCATGGCTGAATTACCAACCTACTATTTCTCCCCTGACTTCAAAAAGCAGCTCATAGGCATCCAAAGACAGAGCAGAGCTCACTGAAGAAAGCACCACCTCAGCCCCGAGTACCCAGCACAGGCAAGCAAAGCACAGCCTGCTGCTCCTGGCCACAGAACTCAACCAGCCCTGAGTGTTACCTGACCGCCTCCGTGGAGGTCTTCTGTTCTCATCATTCACCTGCCCTTGAGTGTGCACCGGCGGGACTATATCTAAGGTGCAAAGGGAAAAGTGAGGCGAAGAAGCTCACGCAGAAGCCAGAACCCAGAAACCAGAGCAGGGCACCATCACCACATGCAGCCCTGTGGGACTGAGGCTGCCCAAAAGCCTGCTTTGCAAAATCACATGTTTTAAGGGGCTGTTATGTTTTAAAACACAACCCAGTGTGTAGTGTGCTATGTTGGGAACAGAGAGCAAACTGTGGGGGAACTGGTGTTCAAGTACCACTGGCAGTCTTGCTGCTTGGTTGGGCCTGGCGACCCAAACTGAGCTGTGTCCCCGAGGTGCCCTTGCCAGGTAACAGCTTCTTAGTATTCAAGTTGTCAACAGAACCAGTCTGGACAGCCTGCTCCACCATGGGGCTCTTGCCGACCGGAGTAGATGGAAAACCAGCTCCTGAGGTTCAAAAGGAAAGGGATATCTAAACATAAAAGGAGAAAGCATTCCACCTCCAATCCATCTCTTCTGGTTGGCATAACAGCGATGGGGTGGGGATGGCACACTGTGGACAGACAGCCTGAACTCAGGATTTACTCCCCTGAACTGGCCCATTCCCCTGAAGGAAGTGTGGCCCGGGTGGCACCAAGGCCGGTTTTTCTCCAGGAACACCAATCCTTGAGCTCCAAGCTAAGGACCCACATTGAGCTCACTGTGTTTATCAATGGGCACTTCCCCAGGTTTACAAACAGGTTTCCTAGACAAGCTCCAACCAACCCCAAAGGGCTCAAAAGCCTTGAATGAAGTCAGGAATCAGGAACTTTTCACTCTAGTTCTGGAGAGCCACCATCCCAGTCTGAGACATTCTAGAAAGTGCAGTGGCCAGGCTTTGAAGTTAACTCTAGACCAGCATGATGAGAAATGGGATGAAGTGGCCAGAACTGGCTGCAGAGAAGGCAAGAGGCCACAGCCTCTCCACAGTAAAAGCTCCTTAGAGGCTTTTGGTCGGGAACTATGCCTACAGTACTACATGCAATGCCCCTCCAAAACTGAGTATCAGTGGTGGTGCCAATACCAATCCTCTGAAATTGGCAAAGCATGAAGGGTCACCAGCACTAGCTGCTGCCTCCAGTTCCCCATGACCCAGGGGAAACAGTAAGTTTTGGAGAACTGGGTGGAGCTGGACTGAGAGGTGACAGAAAAATGAGTCCTGATGGATCTCAAGTTAACTGTTGTGGAGAAGTTCTAGTGACTGGGTCAGAGCAGCACTCACAGAGCGGGAGTCCATAAGGTCCTCTCAAACAGGAACTAACCTGGACCACTCTCAGGCCTATAATCTCAGTTGGCAAGATTGTCCCTGAGAGACAGACAGACAGGGAGCAGTCATGTGAAGGGAGGCTTGAGTGCTTCCTAAAAAATCTAACCAATTACGCCGGGCGTGGTGACGCACGCCTTTAATCCTAGCACTTGGGAGGCAAAGGCAGGCGGATCTTTGTGAGTTCAAGGCCAGCCTGGTCTACAATAGTGAGTTCCAGGACAGCTGGGGCTGTTTTGAGACAGGGAGACCCTATCTCAAAAAGATAAAAAAAAAAAAAAAACTAACCAATTACAACAATCTCACTCTCTGGGTAGCTTTATGTAAATGGTCCTCAGGATGGTGGAAGTATCTGGTGCCTAACTCAGAAACAGGAGTCCCTGCAGGACTTAGAAAGCAACAGTACAAACAGAACTACTCTTAAAGCCCCAGAGGCCTCCTGGAGTAAGCTGGGAAATGAAAGCTTCAGCTGTGGCTATCAACATAAATGTCTCACAGAAACATAAGCAGGACAATGTTATTTGGTCAAGAAACCCCAGAAGGGTGTTGTGTCAGCAGACAGCTGGTGACATCAACACTGATCAAGTGGCCCTCAAGATGGCGCTGTTCACAGAGCCAGACATCTGGGGTCATGCAAGCTTCCTGTTTAAATGCCTTGATGAGCAGTGACCGACTCATCTGAGTTGCTTAGGAATGTGCCACTCAGTGACCTAGAACATTTAGGATCCAATCCCTGGGAAACACTTTGTAGTTTCCCATGCAGAGCTATGGACAAGGTCAAACAAACTCTGGATGCAGGCAAGAGCGAATGCAATGCTCTGCTGACTCTTAACACTGTCTTTACAACCATGGTAATTTATAATCAGGCCATATGCTGAACCAAATGGAAACAATGTTCCTGAGTCCTGGCCTATGAGATGACCTGCTCCTGAATTCTGGCTTTCAGTTTCTCTCCTGGTTCTCATGGTCTGCAAGACAGCATGCAGTTAGTTTTTCAAACTGCAGTTACCCTTGGAAGTGAGCTGAGGTGGCTCTGAGGACATGTCAAGCTCTGAAACGGGCTGTGGAGATGGAGAAGAACTAGGGCTGGAAGCAGCGGCTGAGGCTGGAGGGCTTACCAACTTCTCTGAAGAAGGGAAAGGAGAGAAGAGCAAAGAGAAAGCACACAAATAAGTCAGGACATACTTGTCTTACGTCTAGCAAGCTTGGAAAGAGCCAAGCAACCTATCATACGACATATCTTAGAGATGGTAAGCCAGGCAGAGAAGCCACCCATCACAACAGAATAGCAATCACAACAAGTGACCCAGAGAATTGGTTTGGGGCCTAATTAACATTCCCTGCCTGGGCTGCCTCATGCTGTAGCCTGCACAAGGGTGGGTAGACAAGACACAAACCACATACTGGGGAGAGGGGGCAGGCACGTGCGTGGGGCTAGAGATCAACACTGGGCCTACTTCTCAGGTGCTGTCCGCCCTGTCTCAGCAGGGTCTCTCAGCGGACCTCAGGATCAGTGGACTTCTGCCTCCCCAGCACCAGCATACAAGTGCCCCACTCTGTATGCTCTGAACACAGCTGCAGAACTAGAGCTCAGCCAAAGACAGGGATGATCCCACTCCCAATGCAGAGAACACTCTCGTCTAGGACCTATCGAACCTCAGTGGACCCATTTTCAAGCTGGATGCTTGCAGTAGAATAAAGGGTATGAGAGGACATAGGGTTTTGGAGGACATGGGCTGGCAAATGTGACAACAGCTAGATCACCTGTAGGAACCTACAGTTGCACCAGGACCTCTTACAGTTCAGAAGCATTTTGATTTATGTCATCTGGTGCAAAATCAAGACTGCTTCTGCTGAATCTCAGCCAACAGTTACTCAATACTACTAAACTGAAGCTGCAGTGGAGGGATTTGCCTTGAGCGGCACAGCATTAAGACTAGGAGCTGCAGTACTTGGACAAAGGGCCTACTCTCGGGGACTTCACGACACGCTGGTCACAGGCAGGGGTAGTTGAGCACAGAGAAGGGTCACTCACCTAGACCTAAGGAGGCGGCGTACTGCTGGCTGAGCAGGGAACTGGCTGCCAGCTGGCCGTAGGGTGGCATCCCTCTGAAGGGGCTGTAAGGCACATGCGGCTGGAAGGGCGAGGCGGAGGCAGAGCCCAGGGAGGACTGAACAATGAGACACACACATGAAAGCAGTACAAGGCCATCCTGTCACCCCGCAAGTCTGCACACCATGCACTTTCAGACAGGGCCTGGTCTGTCAGCCTGTACTGCTGGTATGCCAAGGAGCCCTGGGGATAGTTAACAGTGTGCCGAAAGCTGCATTTTTCCCAGCCCTTCATCCCCAGCTGCATGGACTTCTAAGTCAATTAAAACCATGTCATAGCTCCCCTCTGCCAACAGTAGTCTGGCCTTCTATATAAGGAAATGCCACCCCCAGCTGAAGACCTGCTTCCCTGAAGAGACAGCTATGGGGCCAGGAACTATTTACACACCAAGTGTTTCCTTCCTCTTTCCTCCCCCTTTCTCTGTGGTCCCCCAAACTCCAGGACCATGTGGCTGCTCCATAGCCCTCCTCTGACTACTTCCTTCAGCCCTTCAAGTCTGGTTACTTTCCTCTCTAACACTCTGAGCCCTACCCACCAAGTGCCCTGGAAGCTCCTACCCTCCAGGAACAGCTACATGTCAGAACCTAGAATAGTCAGAGCACAGGAAGAGCCAGCTAAGGTGTAAATTTACAAAGATAACAATCTGGAATCACCCCCCCCCCCAGTATTCTGGAGCATAACTAGTAGCCAGTAAGGCAGCTTAAGAGTTGTAACTACTAAGCCGGGCGTGGTGGTGCACGCCTTTAATCCTAGCACTCGGAGGCAGAGGCAGGCGGACCTTTGTGAGTGAAGGCCAGCCTGGTCTACAGAGTGAGTTCCAGGACAGCTGGGGCTACAGGGAGACCCTGTCTCGAAAAAAGACCAAAAAAAAAAAAAAAAGAGTTGTAACTACTGGACACCTCTGAAAGCACGTCATGCCATGCACACAACCTAGACTTGTATGCCCCAGAGAGATCAGCAATGCCACCACACAGCAAGTTGCAGGCCTCTTTCCCTAGAGGCTGTGTCATACAGAGCACACTAGCCAGTACATGCTGTGTGAATTAACACCTTCCCTGGGACCAGAAACCACTTAGATTAAAACTAGGCCAGTGTTCATTAAAGGGCCATTCCTCAAGTTGAGCAAACAGATGGCAAACAGATGACACCAAGTTCCACGTGGAAGCCAGCCTCTCTCAGAAATCACATCCACACAGAAGCACAGCCACATGCTTACCTGAACAATGGCAGGATCCTGAGGGAGTGTGTGCTGAGCTTTTGGAGGTTCACACACAGTAATATCTTTGATGTCACTTCCCCGGAAAATGATGTACTCATAAATTTCCTCTCTTGGGGGAGCAGGCCTATCTGTGGGACGGTCTTCAGTGCCAAAGGACCTCACTTAGGAATTGAGAAAAAGAAGGGTTACTTTGTTATCTGTGCCCAGCCCTTCCATCCTTGGCTGCTGCTACCACTCCCAGCACCCTCTGGGACACAGGACCGTTCACAATGAACAGCTACTTAATCTCCCAGTTTTCAGCTGACAATACCTATGGGGACCAGTACAAACTTTGGGTCACAGAGATGACAAGGAAAATTTCAGAATTCCCAGTTTCTAGCACAAAATCACCAATATGTACAGCTCTCAGCAAACAAGGCTAGCTTTACAGAACCTCCCTCCTCATACCTGACTTCACAGAGGTGTCATCACAGGCTGCAGCTGAGGAGGCGGCTTGCCTAGGAAGGCACAGCTGTTTCCCTAGCTCTGATACACAACCAGCCTTGGCGGTTTGCAGAAACAAAGGGAGGGAGCCCCAGAACGCAGGGCCCCAACACACAGGGGCTTCCCTGTCTCTAAGGAAATCCTGTACCCAAAGGACCTACGGGGTCCAGGGATGCCAGGACGCTTCTCCTTTGCAGGGCCCAGGGCTTCATCTGGGTTTGGTAAGCAGGCTGCACCCCATTTAAGCAGCACAACTCCTAGGGGTAGGGGCCTACCATGGGCCTGCTTTCCCAACTGGGGAATCTCACGTCAAAAGCAGCCAGATACAGAGAATTCATGTGAACAAAAAGCCTTGAACACTGAACTCACTCCTGCAGCAGCGCAGGCTTCAAATGGAAGGAGCTCCGAGGGTTTGGGCTTGCCTTGGGACCGCGACACACTCCCTCTGCCCTCAGCCTCAGAGATGCCTTGCTCCCAACCAGTACCTTCGAGAACCTAGTGCCCGCCCCGCAGCACGCGGGAGGCGGCAGGGGAACGCGCGCCCAATTCCCGTGGAGGATGGAGACAAAGAAGCTCTGGGCCTCGCGCTGCCGGCACGAGCGCACCGACTCTGGACTCCTCCGACCACACCAATCCCTGAAGTCGACTGGCGCCCACCGCGTCTCCCCTTTTAAGAGGGCAGCGGGGTCGGGGAGCAGCTCAAAGTTTCGATCTGGGCGGCCATAGGTCAACCGACGCTTCAGCTCGCCCGGGCGCTCCACCAGAATGCCGAGGCCACGGTTGCTGACGGGCGGAGGAGCGCGCAGGGCCCACGACCCCCGCCTCGCTGCCCAGGCCCGCGCCACGTCGCGCGGGGACAGCCGGAGTTGGGCACGCTCGCAGGAGGGGCCACCAGCACCGCGCAGGCGGACACGCTCGCAGGAGCGGACACCGACACCCCGCAGCTGGGGTCACCGACACCACGCAGGAGAGGACACCGACACCCCGCAGGTGGGGACACCGACACCACGCAGGCGAAGACGTCCGCAGGTGGGGACACCGACACCCCGCGGGGGGGCCGCCCGCAGGTGGGGCCGCCGACACTCGCAGGTGAGGACGCCAGCGGCGCCAAGCCGCCCCGCCCCAAAGCACCTGCCGCCCCGACTCTGCGGCCCCGCCCGACCCGGGAAGGCCGCGGCAGCCGGGCAGACCCCGGGGCGGGCGCGGCGGGGGAGGACCCCGAGGCCTGGCTGTTGGGCGACGGTTGGGCGCGCGGTTGCCCGTACCTTTGGCGAGCGCCACGGTGGAGTTGTCCGTGTCGATGGTGTAGAGGATGCCCTCGTAGCGGATTTGTGCCTTGGAGATGAGACTGATCTTGCTGCCCAGATACGGGGTGCCCGACGAGCCGCTCATGGCGGCCGGGGCGCGCCGGGCGCGGGGGACCAGTGCCGGGCCCCGCCCGCTCGGCCGCCGCGCGGAAGCCTGGCTGCCCACTCCCGCGCTGTTCCGCGCAGCCCAGCCGGCTCTCGCCGCGCCCAGGGGCCTGCGGGCCGCGAACGAGCCCGAGAGCAAGCCTAGCGCGGCGCAGCTCCGGGTACTGAGCAGAGCGGGGGAGGAGCGTCGCCGCAGCCACATCCGGGCCCCGCGCCACCACGCGCAGCCCCCGCACGCTCGCCACCCATTGGCTGGCCGCCCTTTAAATATGGCCGCGCCGCCGGCCGTGGGCGAGGATGCGCCTGCGCAGTAAAGAATTGCGGGTTGGGTCCCTCCTCTCCGCCGGCTGTGGGCGGGGCTGCGACCGCGCAGTGAGAAGCTGCCGGGTGAGACCCGTCTCTCCGGTTTCGCACCGTCGACTCCCAGCGAGCCCCGCGCGCGGCTTCGGGGCTGGAGACAGAGCGGGCGGGGCGGAGTGCGCGTACGCCGGCCGGGGGGCGGGGAAGCGGCTGTTTGCAAACTTGGGGGAGGACCCTGGAGCCGAGCCAGGCTCCGCCCCCGCGCGTGCCGGCCCCTCCCCTCGGGTGCTGGAGCTCTTGGGCTTTAAAGTGTGTCTGGGATTTCCTTGTGCAGAAGCTGGCCTCCGAGGACTGTGCCCGCTGAGTCCGGTGCGCCCCCGCATTTCTCTCGGGCGCCGGAGATGAGGAGTGGGGAGGACAGCGACGATGGAGCGCCAGGAGGACAGGAAGGACGGGAGCTGGGAGAATGAGGATAGGGAGAGAGGGGGAGAACCGGGAGAGAGGAGGACCGGGATGCAGAGCAGGGAGGATCGGGAGTCGGGAGTTGGGAGCGTGGCGCAGCTCAGTCAGGCAGTGCTTCGGACCTGGCAGACCCCTGTAGAACCTGCGGAACAGCCCTGGGGAGCCCTGCCCCTCCACCCTGGCTGGCTGGGGCAGCCCTGGTTACTGAACCACCTGCGTCCTCAGGCTGCAGCCCAAAACGCTCGCCCTAACTATGAAGTAGGTACGGCATGAGTAATTTTACATGTGTGCACCTGCTTTTCCCCATCATGAAAATCAGATCAGGGTCAGGTATTGGGTACTATGGAAAACCTGGTGGGTGGTGACCAGCATTTCATAAAATGAAATCGAATTAGAAAGGAAATAAGGGGTGCATCCCACATAGTGAAACTTTACCGTTTTGTCAAGTGTTTATTTTCCTTATATGTGAGACATAAATGTACTTCTTGAGGCTGGAGAGATGGCTCAACGGTTAAGAGTACTGACTGTTCTTGCAGGACCCGGGTTTGATTCTCCCTACCCACACGGTGGCCAACAGCTGTTGATAACTCCAACATCCTCTTCTGATCTCCACAGGCATTGCAGGACACAGGTGCATTTACACACAGGAAGGCAAACTTATACACATAATAAAAATCACCAAATATCTTTAAATTTACTTCTTACAGTGCTGATAACTTACCTCCATATGAGATGAACACTGGGAAATTTTGAAGCTTTAACTTTTATTACATTTCTTTGTGTGTTTGCCACAGGACCATGTGTGTAGGAGTCAGAGGACAACTTGTGAGAGTCAATTCTCTGTTTCTACCACGTGGTTCTGACTTCGGAGAAAGTGCCTTTACCTGCTGAGCCATCTCATCAACCCTGTTTTTAAATTTTTATTTTAGTTTTTGAAAGAGACAGCCCAGGCTAGCCTGAAACACCATGCAGGCCCAGGCTTGGCCTCTAACTTGTGACAGTCTTCTTGCCTTAGCTTCTCATGTGCTGAGACTTCCAGCATGAGCTAGCAACCAGGGTACCATACTTGGCTAACCCCCAGTTTACAGAAGCAGAACTAAGCTTCCTGTTAGAGGCTTCTGAGACTTTAGTCTGGGCCTCCTGCCCTTGTGAGACCCATCCGGTAACACCAACATCAAGACAGAAAAAGTCTCAGTTTTATCTGCCCTAATTCAGCTGTACTTTACACAATTGCTTCTTGAATCTTGGAAAATTGTGCTCAAGAAATCAGCCAAATGCAGATATAGCCCAGCTGGGGGAAAGCCTACAGCATCCTCCTCTTAGCACAGCACACACAGCTTTGCTCACTTGGACATTTGGGTTGTACCTGCTTGGGGGGGGGTGAGGTCTGTTACCACCTCAGTGACCTTCTGACTGGTGATCCCTCTGTACAGGTGAAGCTCTCCCCTCCCCACATCCCAGCTGAGGAATCAAGGTTACGTAGTCACAAGCCTTAGTGTATTAGGAGGTGTTCCAGCTTCACTAACAGGAGCTGAGCCTAACTTCCAGAAGGGAGTTGGATTCTGGGCCCCAGGACATGAGATGGGAAGACGCAGGAAGGCAAGTTCCTGTGGCCTCCATGGGCCCGTCAAGCTTCTGTGTCTGCAGCTGGGCAGCTTCTGAGAACACTAGCTACAGCGTAATTTCCCACACAGGGTAGAGGTTAAAAATACATGCAGTGGCCAGGTCCAGGAATACAGGCTTTGCTGTTCATTCCTGGTCTTCTGCCCAACACCAGGAATGGAAGGTGTTTGGGAAAGGCTCAAGAAGGGGAGCAGTTGTGCTGGACTGACTGAACTTGACCTAGGTATCCACTGGTGAAGTTTGTTTCCAGCCTAGGGCGTGTGCCAGCTCCTCAGAAGCATGTAGGTCTGGAGAGCCTTCTGTGACCACCCATGTCATATCACCAAGCCAGCCAGTGGAGGCCTGTGGAGAAACGTGCTGGGTCTTCTGGGAAAGTGGCCACCAGGTCCAATTCCCTGCCTTGGTTTCTCCACTTCTCAAGTGGAGAGCCTAGCTATCCTGTCCATCTCACTGGTTTACTTGAGGTCCTGGGAAGATATGCCTGCATGAGGCTTTGGGAGTGGCCAGGAACCCTCCATGAGGGGACTGGATGTTTGGTCAACACCAGAGACAGCTGCAGTATCTCTGCTGCAACCATGTACATAGAGAGAAGGGTAAAACAGTCCCCAAGAAGAACAGGTAGAAGGCAGGGAGGTAGACCCACCCACACTGCAGTACCAGTCAGCAGGGGTCAGAGTGATTAGTATCTCAGGGCAAGTGAGTGCATGTTGCCACGCAAAACCATTCTGTGACTTATTTCACAGGGACCATTGGTTAATATGAAGGACACAAAATGGAGAAAACCATGGGTGGGTGGGTGGTCCACAGATAAGGAGATCAGTTGTCTACAGTGTAGAGATCATTCAGGGAAGGAGGTCTTCCTGCCCCTCCTCTGAATCTTTTTTTTTTTTTTTTCTTTTTGAGACAGAGACTCCCTGCAGCCCCAGCTGTCCTAGAACTCACTATGTAGTCCAGGCTGGCATTGATCTCGCAGAGATCTGCCTGCCTCTGCCTTCCAAGTGCTGGGATTAAAGGCATGCACCACCACACCTGGCTTCCCTCAGGATCTTTTCACACCACTGAGAAAGAGTCCTTCCACTACAGCCAGCCAGGGCAGAGCAAGGAGGCTCAGGTAGGCTGCCCAGGGAGGCTCATAGATGGTCTTGTGGTAGGCAGGGGAAGGAGGTGGGCAGCCCAGGGAGGCTGTGTGCAGGGCAAAGTAGAAAACATGTGGCTCGACGATAAGGAGAACTTTGTCCAAATAGAAATTTTCCCTGATGCTCACCTCTTGTCTGTGGTCTCAGATGACCTCTGTTTTCTTCTGTTTAGCATTCAACAGACCTGTTTTTCCAGGATGGTCATAGGCAGGGTGAAGGTCATGTGGTCTGGCGACTTTCTACTTAGCCCTCCTTTCCTCTTTTCCCTTCCTAGTCCTGTTTTTTTTTTCTTTTAAATTTTATTTATTATTTTTGTATGTGTATGAATGTACAGTCTGCATGTGCAATGCCGTGGAGGTCAGAAGAGGGTGTTGGATTCCCCTGGAACTGGAGTTAAAGACGGCTCTCACCCGCCATGTGGGTGCTGGGAATTGAACCTGGGTCCTCTGCAAGAGCAGTTGGTGCTCTTAACCACTGAGCCATCTCTCCAGCCCCCTGTCCCTACTCTTTTAAAAAATTTTAGTTATTTGTTCGTTTGTTATGTATGTGTTGAGGGTGCACCGCTGCATGCTTGGGAAGGTCAGAGGACAACTTATGAGCGTCTGTTCTCTCCTAGCACTGTGTGAAGTCCCTAGGATCCCTTCCTATGTGAGTCTCTAGGATTGAACTCAGTCATCGGGCTTGGTGGCAAAGCACCTTCACCTGCTAAGCCATCTCACTGGCCATCCTTCTGTCCCCACTCTAGCCTCCCTCCCTCCCCACATCCCAAATGTTGTCATGTCCTCCACTGGTACCATCTTCTTTCTTGCAACCTTTCTCCTTTTACACACTCTCTCTGACATCCAAGCCTCCCAGCTGTGGAGCAGTGTGCTGATGATATGCTACAGGGAGATAAAGAAAAACAGGTTAAACTTGGCAAACAATCACCCAGCCCCAGCCGTTTACCAGGTGCAGCCTTTTGGAGCTGGGATGCTGGTTAGAGATTATGGTGACATGGGTAGTCTAGACATTGGATCCTTAAATGCTTAGAGAAGCAAGACATAGACATAAAATGTTCAGAGATGGGCTGGAGAGATGGCTCAAGGGTAAGAGCACTGGCTGGTCTTGCAGGAGACATGGGTTCAATCCCCACCATCCAAATGGTGGCTAACAACTGTCCCTAACTCCAGTTCCAGGGATATGATGCCCTCTTCTCTCCTCCATGGGCACTGCATTCCACAAGTGCACTTACACACATGCAGATATAACACTCATACACATAAAGTAAAATTTAAGTGGCCCATGCCTTTAATCCCAGCACTTGGGAGGCAGAGGCAGGTGAATCCCTGTGAGTTTAAGGCCAGCCTGGTCTACGTAGTGAGTTCCAGGACAGCTGGGGCTACAGGGGGACCCTGTCTCAAAAAGACCAAAAAAACAACCATCATCCCCAGAAGGCAGGCCTCCTTAAGAGCTTGGGGGAAGGGACGTATTCCCCAAGTGTCTGTTCTACTTGGATAGAGGTAAACAATAAAATACTCATTTGGCTCCAATTCATCGCCTGCTTACTAAGTGCCCAGCACCACACAATGGCCAACAATTATACAATTCTACCCTGTGCCAGCCCAACAACCAGCCATGCAGTTTCCTCAACAATCCTCTGAGGTGTGATGCTGCAGTTTCAGCCTGTGCGGGGTAACTTGGCCGGGGTCATACAGCCAGGGAAAGGCAGGATAGAAATTCTCATCCAAGTCTGCTGGCTGTTGACTCTTGGCTCTCAGCTTCTGGGCAATCTGCCTCATGAATCTCTTTACTCAGCCCTGGGGGACAGAGCCTAGATAGGTTTTTGCCCTCCAACACAGGCTCCACAGATGTCCAGAGGGAGGCTGCCATGGGGCTGAAGAATCCAATAAGGAAGGAGACAAGTATTCCTCCAAGAGTGTCTTCTTTGGCATCCCAGTCTCCGCTCCACTGGAGAGATGCAGGATGCCACCCAGAGGGTTGCCATGATAACCCAGAAGCCTATCTGGGAACATTCCAGCCAGCCTGGGCATTTTTGGTACTTGCCTGATGGTGAACCAGTGCCTGCTGGGCAGAGCCACTGCCCCAAGAACAAGGTCATAATAAGAAATCTCCAAGTCGCTTAAGTGAGTTCTTAACCAGCAGCAAGCACTTCATTAGCTGACCCAGGATACTTGTCCGTGTCCTGAGTCTTTCCCCTTGCTTAGCCCAAGGCTGGCACACTGGGGACTGGAAGCTCTCTTCTATTTTTATTCAGGTGCAAGTCTGACTTAACATCATAATCTTTTCCTTCTGTCTCCACACTAACCACCCAAGAGCAAAAGCTGAATTAAGGCTCCAGGTGGCACAGCTGTTGTACACCAGGAGCTGAGGCCCACAGAGTCAGACACTGCCTGGTGAGCTGGACAGAAAGAAGTGGGCAAGGCATTGCAGTTGGAGAAGCAGAGCTGGAGAGGGGGACTGTCCTAGAGGAAGCTGGTTTCCCAGCCAAGGGCTTCTTCAGGCTGGCACCAGGCACTAGATGGGGAATATATTCTTGGTGGCTCGTTTCGTTACTACTCGGAGTCACCAACATGATTCTCTTTCCTAAGCACCAAAACCTGATGTCCCCTCTTGCTTTGGGAGTCCTGCTGGGTCAGAACATTCAAGTGATAGTCTTCAGCAGTGGGGTCCCTAGAAGAAGCACTGTCTCTTTCCATGCTAGGCTAGACCTGAACTCATTTCCTATTAACATTTTTTTTTTTCTTTTTGAGACCTGTAGCCCCAACTAGCCTGGAATTCACTATGTAGAGCAGGCTGGTCTTGAACTCACAGAGATCCACCTGGCTCTGCCTCCCAAGTGCTGGGATCAAAGGTATGTTCTACCACACCCTGCTGAAGTTTCTTGACTCTTAGTCTTCAGGAAAGGCAAACTAGATCCCAGGGTGAGGGTTTCTCTCCCTCTCATGCCCCCCTTCATCTTCTGTTCCTCTACCTGCCTTTGTACCACAGCCCAGCTTAGAAGGCACAGCCTCAGCAAATCTGAAGCTAACCCTGAGGTGTCAAAAGCTGGAGGCAATTAGATATAGTCTCACTGGGGGAAGAAGTGCTGGGCATGCTGGAACCCAGGCCTCACACATGCTCGGAGAGCATTCTTCTCCTAAGCTACCACCTCCAGCTCATTTGTCCCTTCTGAAGGGAAATCTGGTTGCTCTCTCTCACAGGCCAGGCCTCTCCTTTGTGGATATGTGGATAAACCCCCACAGCCACAGCTCACATCTCACTTAGTGGGCATTCCTTCCCTTCTCCATCTTCCAGGCCCTATCACACCTAATGTGTCACCACCACTGAGCCTTGGCCACTGTATTTTTTATTATTTTTTTTCAGGAGTGTCAGGAAAATTTAATGCAACTCTATTCCATATTTAAATTCATCAGTCATGCCCACATTATATCCTGATAGCAGTTCTGGAAAGACATAGCAAAAAGCAGAGAAGGGCTACCTCCATAGGAGAATCTACCAGCCTATCTTTGCTTTCTAATCCCAAACAGAGCCACTAGCCCAGCAGCCTCTAGGAACGTTAGTCTTTGATTTGGAGACTTTATTCCATGATGATTATCATAGTCACAGCCACAGAGCATCAGCCACCAAGAAGTCTAGGGAGAGGAGACACACAGCCTTCTTCCCTCCCGAGGAAGCAGCTTTGGTTCCAAAAAGAGACAGTGCCCTGGTGCCAGAGGGGGAGAGAACCCAGCCACTTGTCTTCACAATGAAGCACCCTAATTCATTTACTCGTGGAAGCTTTAAGCGTCACTGGTGCCTGGAACCAAATGTAATCCTTTGCAGCCACGGTTGGGATGGAAAGTCAGCCACAGGACAGAGTCACAGTGAGTTTGTGCCCCTGACTGGGCACTCGGTAGTTCAGCTCGGGTTGAAACCAATATTCTCCACAGTCATGGTGCCCCTGGACCACGGTGCCCATCAGCGGAGGAGCCTGCAGCTCATTAAAGGCATCAGCCATGAAAATAGCTCAGAAGAGGCGCCGCAAACAAGCTGCTGTGCTCACACACTGGTCCACACAGAAGGGAGCCAGTCTGGACAAGTCGAGTTTGTAGAATTCCTTGGGACTTAGGGCATTGCCCCCGAGAAGGATCAACACTCGTGGTACTAATGTCTGGCTAAAGAAGTCCTGAAGATGACCGAGGACACTCCCCAGTTCTGCCGGAGCCTTGGCACTTCCTGCTGCTTGCTTCAGTGGTGGTCCGAGGTTTCTTCCTCACATGTCCTCTGCCTGGGGAGATCTTTGGTAGAAGTGCTTCAGCTGTTCATAGGGCAGAGGGAGCTGTTGGCACTGGTACATATGTTTCAGCAGTTCACAAGTAAACTGACAGTAGCCTTCCTGGCTCACTGGCCCAGGAAACACCACCGGCACCAAGCAGTCTCCTGGGAAAAAGGGCTCCAGAGAGTTGGAAGGTTCCTGGGTCGACGCAACAGCCTCAAAGAGTTCTACCTGGGGACCAGGAGTTTCTTCTGACTTCTCATACCAATGCAAATCAAGATTGGTGGCAGGAGCCAGCACAGACACAACCTCCGGCTCCGGCATAGCCATCGCTACTGGCCACTTTCTCAAGATGAAGATACTGACTTCTCAATCCAAAGAAGGAACAGTTGAGGGAGAGCCATGGCACCTGAGGACTCCCAACACCTCATAGTCAAGTTCCATAGACACATCTGCAGGCTTGGCAGTACATCCCCCTCCGTCGTCACCCGAGAATGTCATCGGCTGGGCTATCTCTAGACAGGTCTGGCTACAGGAAGAGAATGTGTACAGCAGCTCCCATAAAGACACCGGCTGCCTTCTGGAGAAGAGGTGCCCATGGGCCCTCCCAGAGTGGCTTGGATAGGGAGAAGTGGATGCTCACCCATCTTCGAAGTGTATCACTCTGAATTTGAACTTGAGCTTTCTGTTCTTAAAGAAGGGCTTCGAGGGGCTGGAGAGATGGCCTAGTGGTTAAGAGCACCGACTGCTCTTGCAGAGGACCCGGGTTCGATCCCCAGCATCCACATGGCGGCTGAGAAGCATCTTTGACTCCAGTTCCAGGTGAATCCGACGCCCTCTTCTGACCTCCGAGGCATTGCACGACATGGGTGCATCGACCTTACATGCAGACAGTACATTCATACACATAGAAAATAAATAAAATTGCCGGGCGTGGTGGCGCACGCCTTTAATCCTAGCACTCGGGAGGCAGAGGCAGGCGGATCTTTGTGAGTTCAAGGCCAGCCTGGTCTACAGAGTGAGTTCCAGGCAGCTGGGGCTACAGGGAGACCCTGTCTCGAAAAAACAAAAAAAAACCAAAAAAAATAAAATAAAATAAATAAAATTAAAAAAAAAAATTAAAAAAAAAAGAAGGGCTTCGAGGTTACAAGTGTAATTGCTGCCCTGCACTCAGCTGTCAGTTGTTAGTTAACTAGTGTAGCACACTGAGCTAACAGCTCTCCAATGCCATTATTCTCTCATCCCTGTGCTTCAAGCACCTAAGTCTGGTGGGCTCCCAGGGCTGTGCTGGCCCTTGGCCCAGGGGGGTCCCTTGCACCAGCCCCTCCCCTGTACTAACTTATTCTCCCAGGTCACTCTCAGGGCAACTGTCACCTTCAGGCCACTGCCAGGCTGTGTGGTCACCTCCTGGAGCCTCCACCTCACTGACTAGTCATGAGAGATCTGTGCACAGCCCATCTTACTGACCTCTTTTTTGAACCACTTCATCCTTAGTCCCCACAGGGCTCTCCAGGAAGCAGATGTTGATGTGGCTAAAGGTTTCTTAGGAAAACGCACCTCGAGAGGAATAAGGAGGACGGGAAAACAAGGACTGTGTTGGGAACCTGCTGGAGCCTGAGCTATCTGCCTGGCAAAAAGCACAACAGTAAGAGGGCCATATGGGCAAAAAGGCCACCCCTGCCCCTGCTTTGCCCATCTGACCACTGGATTCTCCTCACAGTCTGGGAAGCACTGCCTCTGTGTCTGCCTTGAGGGGATATGAGTGTTCAGGCAAGCCCTCCTGGGGAAGCCTTCAGGGAGTCACTGGGTGCCATTCCTGGAGAGTCCAGCTGTATGTGGCTCCCCAGGATCATCACCTTGGTCTCTCCTGGCTGGACAGAATGATCATCTGACATGAGGCTTCTCCTGAGGTCAGACCTGCCAGATCTCCATCTCTGCAGGGTTGAGGCTGATGTGTTAGCCCCTCATACAGAGGGCACCTGGTGGGTTCATGTGCTGCGGAGCTGCAGAGAAGCCCTCAAAATCAAGAGTAGAGGGGAGGCTCCCCACTAGATGTAGGTCCAGGGGAGAGAGGAGGCGTGGTTGATGCCAGTTCATACAGCCCAGCTGGCAGCCTCTCAGCCTGCAGTGACCTGCAGTGGTGTTTTGAGTCCTGATAACAACCTTCACTCTGGATCCCCAGACCTCAGGATGTGTCCAAGAAAGGATAGGGTCAGGGCTGGTGATGACTCAGAGTTAAGAACACTGGCTGCTCTTGCAGAGAACCTGGGTTCTGTTCCCGGCACTTGAGTGGCAGCTAATGACTGTCCGTAACTCCAGGGGATTCAACACTCTCTTCTGGCTTCTGTAGACATTGCACGACACAGGTGCACTTTCAAACATGCAGACAAAACACTCATACACATTCTTAAAAGCAATAAAAGAAAGGACAGGGTTTTCTGGCTACTACAATTATCTTCAGTTATCAGCTTGGCACCTCTGAAGAGGGAGTCCCAGCTGATGAACTGCATCCATCAGAATGGCCTGTGGCATGTCTGTGAGGCATTTTCTTAATTGCTAATTGATGTAGGAGGTCTCAGCCCACTGCGGATGGTCCCACCTCTGGATGGGTGGGCCTGGGTTGTATAAGGAAGGTAGCTGAGCAAGCCAATAAGCAGCGTTCCTGTATGGTTTCTGCTTCAGTTCCTGCCTTGGGGTCCCTTTGATGATGGACTGTAACCTGTAAGCTAAATAAACCCTTTCTTCCTCCAAGTTGATGTTGGTCAATGTTTATATCACAGTAACAGAAAGCAAGCTAGGACTGGCCCTCAGCACCCCAGCCCCAGGAATTAGATGGTGGATTTCTGCTCTGGTAACACTTTAGTATCCAGGAGCCTTGAAAGACTGTGCTGGGGGGGGGGGTGATCAACTCAGCCCATTCCCACCCCTGCAGGATGGAGAGTTCATAGCCATCAGCTCAGGTGTATGGACGTGCAGTAGAAAAGGCTTTGAGACTGCCATGCTGTTGGGGTGCTGCATAGCTGGCAAGTGAAACTGGAGCTTTGGAAGTGAGGCCAGCCTAGGATGCGGCCTCCATGTGGGCATGAGCAGAGGGCTAGAAGATCAACGGCTGTCCGTGCAACAGGCCTGTGCTACTTCTACTGACAGTTGAGAGCATAGACAGCTGGCTTGCAGCTGCCAGTTGTTACTAGCTGTGAAGGTTAGTGTTCATTGTTAGTTGGACAAAATCTAGAATTATCTCCAACACAGCCTCTAGGCATGCCTTCAAAGGATTATCTTGAGTATACTAATTGCTGTGGGAAGATTCTTCTTGATTCTGGGTTGGAGCATGCATTTTTTGCTCTCCTGACTGCAGATATGATAAGAGAAACTGCTTCAAGTTCCTGCTGCCTTGTCCTTCCCCCATGCTAGACAGTACCTCAAGCTGTGAACCTAAATAAACAGTTTTGGCTCCATTTAATTGTGCCATGTCGCTTGAGCCCATGTGTACCCATCTATGCAGGTGCCTACAGAGGCCAGAGGGTGTGGGATCTCCCTGGAACTAGAGTTCCAGGTGGTTGTGAGGTGCCCAACATTAGTGCTGGGAGACAAACAGGTCTTCTGCAAGAGCAACCAGTGCTCTCAACTGCTATTCCATCTTTTTGTCCCTTATGAGATGTGCACAGTTCTCTCATTCTGTGAGTTGACCTTTCACCACTGGGATTTTCAGGCCTGTGCTACCACACAAGCCTCTTGATACCATCAGTCTTCTGAAGCACACAATTTTTTTTTTTTCAAAGCCAAGTTATTTTTGGTCTTTTTGAGACAGGGTTTCCCTGTAGCTCTGGCTGTCCTGGAACTCACTCTATAGACCAGGCTGGCCTTGAACTCACACAGATTTGCCTGCCTCTGCCTCCCAATGCTAGGACTAAAGGTGTGCACCACCACGCCTGGCTCAAAGCCAATTTTTATTGAAGCTTTGTGCATTTCATACAAAATTTCAAATCAAGCTGGGCGTGGTGGTGCATGCCTTTGATCCTAGCTCTTGGGAGGCAGAGGTAGGCAGATCTTTGTGAGTTCAAGGCCAGCCTGGTCTACAAAGCAAGTTCCAGGACAGCCGGAGCTACAGGGAGACCCTGTCTCAAAAAGACCAATAAATAAATAAATAAATAAATAATAAATAAATAAAAATTTCAAATCAAATTTAGATCCATGTCCCCCGCCCCCACCCCACCTGAGTTCATGCATTCTGCCAAACATGTTTTTCATCTTTTTCTCAGTCTCTCTCAAAATTCTCGATGCAGAAGTTTTCTGTTTCGAGCAGAAGTTCACCATTTCAGTCAATTCTTTGACCCAGTCTTTTGTTGTTGTTATTCCTTCCAATTTGAATCACTCCAAAATGTGCACATATACATGCCACATGTATCACAGGTTTTACATCTTCAGCTTATGATTTTTTTTCTTTATTAGGCTGAAAGATGTCATGTTTGAAGGTTCCTCCTTGGCAAGCCCAAACTACCATCAGTCCTGCCCTTGTGCTCCACACTGCGGTTTTCCCTTCCCATGATCATCAAATGAGGTCCAGTAAGCACCGTGTCCTGTCTTGACCTTCCTGTACTGGTCTCCGTGATACAGCCTGGGTAGTCCAACAATGGCAGTCTATACTCTGAAGAGGCTGAAACTCCAGTAGTAGCTCAGTCCACAAGTTGGATGTCTCAGCAGTCCCCATCTAGCACTGAAGGTTTGGAGGATTCTTGGAGAGACATGAGTCTTCAATCCATATTGGAAGGTTGAAAAGCTGTGTCTCATGTCTTTGAAGGATGGCAAAAGCAGTGACAGCCACGGGGTAGCTGCACTTGCCAGTAAGACAGGCAAAACAACTGTGCTCTTTTTTTTTTTTTTTTTAACTTTTTGTCTTTTTACTAAGATCTCAGTTCAGGTTTGTACACCTGAAGTACAATTTCTCAAGCCTTACTATTTAAATTTCTGGTTACACTTCCTTTTGGATGTTTTAAGCCACACAGTTAGCCCAGATTAACCAAGGTTTGTTGTTTTCTCAAGGTCGTTAGGATCTTGATCTCAAGGGTCACTCAGGTTTGGGGTTAGGGGAGGGGCGCTCTGGCTCCTTTTGCTTTCCGTTCCATCCACTTGCCAGGAAAATAGTCAGGTCTGTGCTAACCAGGCTTCCCTTTTGAAGCAAAGAACTTTACACGTTTATGAGAGGGACACTGCTGAAGATCCCATTATGTCAGATCTCCCTGCACAGTGAAGACTGGTGACTCACATTGCAGACATTTTCAAGAGATTTCTCCCAATGCATAGTCCCCTGGGCTTAGTTGGCCTCTGAGAGCAAGGAACAGTGATCCCTTAGGACCCTTGGCCAAATTGGGTATGGGCAATTAAGTATGGTACATTAAGCTCTCAGAAAGGTAAGTTACGCAGCCTGATTCCTATTTTTTTTTTTTTTTTTTGTAATTT
The DNA here is from genome assembly GCA_009823505.1 of Rhizomys pruinosus. Taxonomy (NCBI): domain Eukaryota; kingdom Metazoa; phylum Chordata; class Mammalia; order Rodentia; family Spalacidae; genus Rhizomys; species Rhizomys pruinosus. Next base: position 1,900,587 of record VZQC01011685.1, read on the forward strand.
TGCGAGACAGGGTCTCCTTTTAGTCCCAGCCATCCTGAAGCTCACTCTGTAGACCAGGCTGGCGGCTCGAACTCAAGAGATCTGGCTGCCTCTGCGCCCAGTGCTAGGATTAAAGGCATGGGTCCACCAACCGCGGTAACCAGCCTGATACTTTTAAAATGTGGGTAAAAAAAAAAAAAATAGAAAAGTTGACAAAGCTCAAGCAGCCTTGTATAAGAAACTTTCTAGATGCAGCACTCAACGGGTTAATAAAATTTTTTTTTTTTCTTTCCAAGCTGTTTTCTAATACTATAGCCTGTCGTATAGTCTTAAAGTCTGTTATATCGAGATTCCCCCTTGTAGTGTCTTTTTGCAATCGGGTTGCTTTGGCTATTCAGGGTCTTTTGTTTTTCCCATATGGAAGTAAAGATTTTTTCCAACGCGGTGAAGAAACTCTTGGGGATTGGTAATTGGGATTTTTTTTTCTTATAATCTTTAGTATTGGGGTAAATAGATATTTTTACTATATTAATTTTTTCCAATCCCCATGGAACGATGGAGGTCTTTTTTCTTTTCTGATATTTCTTTTAATTTTCCTTCTCCTCAGGGTTAGGAAATTTTTTTTGGTAGGATCTTTGGTGTCTTTGGTTCGGTTTTGTTCCTAGGTGTTTTTTAATTGTTTTTGAGGCTATTGTGAGTGGGAAGGTGATTAAGACACTCTCGTGCTTTGGATAAAACCACCATGACCAAGTGAACTTTATAAAAGGAAAAAAGTTTACTTGAGCTTATGATGTGGCGGTTCCAGGAATAGAGTCATGTGGTGGGAGGCATGGCGGGCTGGATCTGGAGCAGCAAACCGAGGGGTCACATCTCGCAAAGAGCACAGGAAGAGAGAGAAAAACTGAGACCACGAAGGCTTGTTAAAACTCTCAAGCCCTGCCCCCATGACAATTCCTCCAGCACTGGCCACATCTTACCCCACCTCCAAAAACAGCGCACCAAACCGAACTGGAGACAAACTTCTGAATACCAAGAGGCTATGGGGAACACACATTCCAAACCACCTCAGAAGGTCTCTTGTATTCCTTATTCAGTTGCTTGTTTTGGTATAAAAAAGGCTACTATTTTCCTAGGTTCAATTTTTGTATCTAACACATTACTGCAAACTCTTAATCATTTCTAGATTTTTCTGGTTGGAGTTTTTTTATTATTTATTCTATTTTTATGTGGTGAAATTACTGTCTGCCATGTAGGTGTTGGCACCTGTGTCGTGAATGCTGAGGAGGTCAGGAGAGGGTTGTTGGAACTTCCCTGAACTGGAGTTAGGGACCAGTTATTAGCTTGCCATGTGGGTTCTGGGAATCAAACCCAGGTTCTCTGCAGAGAAGTGAGTGCTTTTAATCACTGAGCCATCTCCAGCTCGTCTGGTGGAGTATGTTAGCTCCATTAGGTAAATGATCTATATCATCAGCAAAAAAGCGATAAGCTTGACTTCCTTTTTTCCCAATTAGTACTACTTTATTTCCTTTCTTGCCTTAATTGCCCTAGCCAGTTTCCAAGCACTATATTGAAGCAGGAGGTGGTGACAGGGGGGCGAATTCCCTTGCCAAGTTCCTTACCTTTTAAGGGGAAAGCTTCTGTCTTTTCTCCATTAGGATGATGTGGCTGTGGTTTTCCTGTATATGGCTTTTGATTCCATTGAGGAATGATCCCTCCAATCCAGTTCCCTCTAGACTTTAAAAGTCAGAAGAGATGCTGGATTTTGTCAAAGGCCTTTTTCTACATCAATGAGAATGATCATTTGTGGTTTTGTCTTCAGTCCATTTATGGTTTTTATTATTTATTGATTATTCATGTGAACCATTCCTGCCATATCTGGTATGAATCCAACTTGGTCAGGAGGGATGATCCTTTTTTGATGGGGTCTATGTGCAGTTTGCAGTATGTATTTTGTTGAGAATGTTTTGCATCTGTATTCATTAATGAGATGGGTCCTAGTGTTCTTCCTTTTGGGTTGTCATTTTTCTTGGTTTTGGTATGAGAGTGATGATGCTGCTTCACAGAAGGGATTTGTGGAGTTTCCCTCTGTTTACCTTCGAACAGTTTGAGATAATAATGTTGTAAGTTTTTTTTTGAAATGTTTTATAGCATTCTGCTTTTGAAAACCATCTGGGCTGGGCTTTTCTTAGTGGGAGGTTTCTTAGTACATATTCATACTTCTTCATAGTATTGGTGGGGTCTGTGTTAAGATGCCAATGCTCTTCTGGTTAAGCTGGTGATTTCCAGCATTTCAGATATTCAAATGTTCGTCAGGTTTTCAAACTTAGTACAGTATAGTTTTTGAAGTATCCCCTGAGGGGGTGGGATATTGTGGGTCGTTGACTGTATGTACATATTGTTTTCTTTTCATCACAATTTGCTATTTGATTTGGAGTTGTGTCTTTCTTTCTTTTGGTTAACTGGGCTGAGGTTCTGTCTCGTTTATTCTCTCAAAGAACCACACTTTTTGGATTCATTGTGATTTTTTTTTTTTTGTAATTTTCTTGTGTTTCTTTTCATTGATTCTGCTCTGATTTTTGTATTTCTTCCTGCTGTTGCATTTAAGGGTTTTATTTCATTTGTTGTTGTCTCTCAAGTGTTTTTCGCTCGCAGTGTTAGATTGTTCACTTGTACTCTTTCTGTTTTTCTAATGTAGCCACCCAGGGCATATAAAATTCCCCGCTTAGGACTGCTTTTAAAGTATCCCATAGGTTTGTCATGTGTTGTATTGTCTGTTCCATTTAGTTCTAGGAATGCTTTTTTTTTTTATTCTTATTTCTTGACCGACTTCATTATTCGAGGAAGTGTTGTTGTTTCGTCTCCTATGTGTTCTGTAGATAGTACGGCTTATCTTGGTGTTGATATATAGCGTTACTGCGACTGGGTCGATAGACGCCATGAAATTATTTCATTTTTTTTAATTTGGTTGGAGGTTTTTTTTCTGTGTCCCAGTAAGTTTGGTCAGTTTTGGGAACTGTCCATGGGCGGGTGCTGAGTAGAAAGTGTATTCTCTGGTATTTGGGTGGAATATTCAGTAGATGTCTGGTGAGGTCCATTTGGTGTATCGTCTCATTCAATTCAGATGTTCTTGTTTAATTCTTTGTCCTGGTTGACCTCTCTAAAGCCCTCAGTAGAATATTGAAGTCCCCTACTATGAGACGTGTTGGGTTAATCTTGCCTTGAGATCCTGGAGAATTATCTTATAAAGTTTGGGGTGCACATGGGGCTGGAGAGAGGCCTCAGCAGTTAAGAGTGCCAATGCCTTACAGAGGAAACCAGGTTCGATTTCCCAGCTCCAAACATGGCAGCTAAAAAACCGTCCTTTAAACTACCAGTTTTCCAGGGGAATCTGATGCCCTCTTCTGCCTTCTGCAGGCATTGCATGACGTGGGTGCACCAACTACATGCAGACAGTAACACTCATACCACTTAAAAAAAAATAAATTAAAAAAAATAAAGTTTGGTGCACCAGAGTTTGGTGCATATATATTCATGATTGTGAAATCTTGATGAGTAAATGTTCCTTTGATAAAAGATGAAATGGCCTTCTTTGTCTTCATTCTCATTTCTTTTCTTTGAAGTCTATGTTTGTATGATGATTTTAAAACTAGCAAACTCCGGCTTCTTCATTTTTATTTTTATTTTATTTTATTTTTATGTGACTGAAAGTACTGTCTGCATGTAGGTTTGTGCCCGTGTTTGGCAATGGCTGCAAAGGTCAGAAGAGGGTGTCGGTTTCCTCTGAACTGGAGTTTTAAAGAGGTTCTCAGCACCGCCATGTGGTACTGGGGATTGAAAGCCAGGTCCTCTGCAAGAGCAGACAGTGCTCTTAAATGCTAGGCCAATGCTCTCCAGCCCCTTTTTTAAAATTTTTATTTATTTTTTATGTGTATGAATGTACGTTCTGCATGTAGTTTTGGTGCACCCATATTGTGCAAAACTCCTGCTTTCTTTTTGACTGCGATTTGCTTGGAATACTTTTTTCCCATACCTCACCTAAGGTGGTGCATATCCTTGAGAGGAGAGGTTTTCTTTTTTCTTTTCTTTCTTTTTTTTTTTTTTTGGTTTTTGTGTTCTTTTTTTTTTTTTTTATTTTTTATTTTCTGTATGTGTATGAATGTACTGTCTGCGCAGGTCTGTCAACCGTTGTCGTTTTGCAATGCCGCGGACGGTCAGAAAGGGGTGTTGGATCCCTGGAATGGAGTTCTCCTGAATGGAGTTTTAGGACGGTTTCTTGGGCCGCCATGTGGGTGCTGGGGATCGAACCCCGGGTCCTCTGTAAGAGCGGGACCGGCACTCTTAACGCTAGGCCATCTCTTCCTGCACACCCCAGATTTTTTGTGTTTCTGTGATTAGACACATATAGATGGGGTTCCCAATCCATTTCTCCCCAGTCCTATGTCCTTTGCATTGGGGAGTTTAGTTCATTAATATTTAAGGTTATAGGTTTAAAGATGTTGTTGTTTGCTTCCTTTCACCTTATGCATTTGCATTTTTGGTCTAGGTATTTCTACTTCTGCGTTGCTTTTTTTTTTTTTTATTTTCTCTTTTTAATGCCTGGGGATAGTTTGCTTCTCTCTTCTGTCCTTTGAATTGCCTTCAAGTAGGCTCTGAAGGGTTGTTTTTCTGGACATGGATTCATCATCTTGTTCATGTCATGGAAGATTTTTCTCTCTCCTTCCAACTATAATCGACATTTTTGCTGGGGTATATATCCCCTGGGTTGGCCTCTAACTCCTTTAACACTGGGAATGCATTGCTTCAATAAACCCATCTTCTTGCTTCATAATTGTTTCGAGCTGAAAAGTCAGTTGTAATTTTGATGGGTTTCCCCTTATTTGTAAACTTGTTTTATCGCTTGTGGCTTTCCATGAATTGCTGTCTTTGTTTGAGGCCATCTAGCGTTTTTAAACTATGAATGCATGGGGAAATTTCATTTCGATCTTGATGTCTGCAGCAGTTTCTTGATGCTTCTTGTAATTTGTATGGTTGTCTTGTTTTGTTAGTTTGTGGGGAAATTTTCATCTATTATTCTAGTTGAAGATCTGATTCATACCATTCCTTGGGAATTCTTCTCCTTCCTCGATCCCTCATGATGCAGAGGTTTGATCTTTCATAGTGTCCCACATAACCTACGTTGTTCCACTTTTTTATTTTAATTTTCCTATATCTTTACTTGAGTTTTTGGTTGTTCTGTGTTATCTCCAAGTCGATATTCTTTTTTCTGCTCTTCTCCATTGTTGGGTTCTTAGTCTGGTCCTGTTCCTGGAACTGACGGCTGCAAGGAAGGTAAGTGTGGCCGCTCAACCGTTTTCCCCAGCCTCCTCATTCCCAGAGACACTCAGATGCAGGGGGAGTCATAGTCAAGCAGGATTCACTTTATTGCAAACAGGGCATTGACTTATATACAAATCAGCACAAAAGGCATTTAGGCTGAAAGCAAATGACCAATTTCTTGAGCCCCTCTGACCCTCTCAGGCAGATTGGTGTACACGCTGACAATTGTAACTTTGTGACCGCTTGTCCTTTCTCTCCCCAACCAGAGGTTTTGGCAAAAACCCGGGTCCCTCCTCCGCTACTCCCCTCAGTCATCTTGACCTGGCTGGCCGGGTGGGCCCCCACTTACTCCCATCACTTTTCTGAGCTTTTTCCCTTCCTTATTCCTTTACTTTTCTTTCTTTCTTTGTTTTTTTTTTTTGAGACAAGGGTCTCCCTATAACCCAGCTGGCCTGGAATCTCACTCCTGTACACCAGGAGGCCTTGAAACGACCAGAGATCCACCTGCCTCTGCCTCTGAACTCACAGCAGATTCTGCCCTGCCGCTGCCTCCCAAGTGCTAGGATTAAAGGTGTGCGCCACCATGCCTGTGCTTAAGATGGTTTCTTAGACTGCCATATGGGTGGCTGGGGATCAAACAACTCAGGTCNCCATAGTGGCTGTACGAGTTTACATTCCCACCAGCAGTGGATGAGTGTTCCCCTTTCCCCACAACCTCTCCAGCACTTGGTATCATTTGTTTTCTTGATCCTAGCCAGTCTTACTGGAGTAAGATGATATCTTAAAGTGGTTTTGATTTGCATTTCCTTAATGATTAGTGATGTTGAGCAGTTCTTGAGGTGTTTCTCAGACATCTCTAATTCCTCGCTTGTGAAGTCTCTGTTCAGTTCTTTGCTCCATCTATTGAGCGGGTCGTTTGTTTTCTTTTTTCTTTGTTTTTTGAGTAGTTTATATATTCTGGAAATCAATGCTTTGTCAGATGTATCTGCAGTGAAGGTTTCCTCCCACTCTGTGGGATTTCTCTTCACTTCCTTGATTGTTTCTTTTGATGTACAGAAGCTTTTGAGTTTGATGAGGTCCCATTTGTCAATTGTCGACCTTAATTCTTGTGCAGCTGCTGTCTGATTTAGGAAGTCTTTTCCTACGCCTATGTCTTGTAGTCTGCTGCCAACTTTTTCTTCTATCACCTTCAGAGTTTGGGGTTTCACGTTGAGGTCTTTAATCCATCTGGAGTTGACTTTTGTACAGGGCGAGAGGTAGGGGTTTAATTTCATTCTTCTACAAGTGGTGATCCAGTTTTGCCAACACCACTTGCTGAAGATGCTGTCTTTTCTCCATTGTGGTTTCTTGGCCCCCTTGTCAAATATGAGATGGCTGAAATTGTATGTGCTCAGATTTGGATCTTCGGTTTTGTTCCATTGGTCAACAGGTCTGTTTTTGTGCCAGTACCAGGCTGTTTTTATGACTATAGCCCTGTCGTATAGTTTAAAGTCTGGTATAGAGATCCCCCTTGTATTGCTCTTTTTGCTCAGGGTTGCTTTGGCTATTCAGGGTCTTTTGTTTTTCCATATGAAAGTAAAGATTTTTTTCCAAGCCTGTGAAGAAACTCTTGGGGATTTTAATTGGGATTGCAGTAAATCTGTATATTAATTTGGGTAGAATAGATATTTTTACTATATTAATTTTTTTCCAATCCATGAACATGAGAGGTCTTTTCATTTTCTGATATATTCTTTAATTTCCTCCCTCAGGGGTTAGAAAATGTTTTTGGTAGAGATCTTTGGTGTCTTTGGTTAGGTTTGTTCCTAGGTGTTTTATTGTTTTTGAGGCTATTGTGAGTGGGAAGGTGTATTAGACACTCTTCTGTTGCTGTGATAAAAGCACCATGACCAAGGAACTTATAAAAGGAAAAGTTTACTTGAGCTTATGATTGGCGGTTCCAGGGAATTAGAGTCCATTGTGGTGGGAGGCATGGCGGCTGGATCTGGAGCAGCAAACCGAGGGTCACATCTCACAAAGAGCACAGGAAGCAGAGAGGGCAACTGTAGACCACGAAGCTTGTTAAAACTCTCTAAGCCCTGCCCCCAGTGACACATTTCCTCCAGCATGGCCACACACCCCAAGACCTCCAAAAACAGCGCCACCAACTGGAGACAAACATCTGAATACCTAGAGCCTATGGGGAACACACATTCAAACCACCACAGAAGGTCTCCTTGTATTCCTTCTTCAGTTGCTTGTTGTTGGCATAAAGAAAGGCTACTGATTTTTCTAGGTTAATTTTGTATCCTGACACATTACTGAAACTCTTAATCATTTCTAGTTTTTCTGGTGGAGTTTTTTTAATTATTTATTATTTTTTATGTGTATGAATGTACTGTCTGCATGTAGGTTTGTGCACCTGTGTCGTGCAATGCTGAGGAGGTCAGAAGAGGGTGTTGAACTTCCCTGAACCTGGAGTTAGGGACAGTTATTAGCTGCCATGTGGGTTCTGGGAATCAAACCCAGGTTCTCTGCAAGAGAAGTGAGTGCTTTTAACCACTGAGCCATCTCTCCAGCCCTCTGGTGGAGTTTTTAGCATCCCTTAGGTAAACTATCATATCATCAGCAAAAAGCGATAGCTTGACTTCCTTTTTTCCAATTAGTACTACTTTAATTTCCTTTTCTTGCCTTATTGCCCTAGCAAGTGTTTCAAGCACTATATTGAAGAGGAGTGGTGACAGGGGGCAGTCTTGCCAAGTTCCTACCTTTAAGGGGAAAGCTTCTGTCTTTTCTCCATTTAGGATGATGTTGGCTGTGGGTTTCCTGTATATGGCTTTGATTACATTGAGGAATGATCCCTCCAATCCAGTTCCCTCTAGGACTTTAAGCATGAAGAGATGCTGGATTTTGTCAAAGGCTTTTTCTACATCAATTGAGATGATCATTTGGTTTTTGTCTTTCAGTCCATTTATGTGTTTTATGTTATTTATTGATTTTCATATGTTGAACCATCCCTGCATATCTGGTATGAATCCAACTTGGTCATGAGGGATGATCTTTTTGATGTGGGTCTATGTGCAGTTTGCAAGTATTTTGTTGAGAATTTTTGCATCTGTATTCATTAATGAGATGGGTCTCTAGTTCTCCTTTTGGGTTGTCTTTTCCTGGTTTTGGTATTAGAGTGATGCTGGCTTCACAGAAGGAATTTGGGAGATTTCCCTCTGTATCCTTCTGAACAGTTTGAGTAATAATGGTTGTAAGTCTTTTTGAAATGTTTTATAGAATTCTGCTTTGAAACCATCTGGGCCTGGGCTTTTCTTAGTTGGGAGGTTTCTTAGTACATTTTCAATTTCTTCATATATTGTGGGTCTGTTTAAGATGCCAATCTCTTCTTGGTTAAGCTTTGGTGATTTCCAGAATTTCAGATATTCATCCATTTCTCCTAGGTTTTCAAACTTAGTACAGTATAGGCTTTTGAAGTATTCCCCTATGATTGTCTGGATATTTTTGTTGTCTGTTGTAATATTTTTTCTTTCATCACAAATTCTATTGATTTGGAGTTGTTCTTTCTTTCTTTTGGTTAACTGGGCTTGAGGTCTGTCTCGTTTATTCTCTCAAAGAACCAACTTTTGGATTCATTGATTTTTTTTTTTTTTGTAATTTTTCTTTGTTTCTATTTCATTGATTTCTGCTCTGATTTTTGTATTTCTTCCTGTCTGTTGCATTTAGGGTTTCTTTGTTGTTGTCTCTCAAGTGTTTTTAGCTGCAGTGTTAGATTGTTCACTTGTACTCTTTCTGTTTTTCTAATGTAGGCACCCAGGGCTATAAAATTCCCTCTTAGGACTGCTTTTAAAGTATCCCATAGGTTTTGTTGTGTTGTATTGTCATTGTCATTTAGTTCTAGGAATGCTTTTCTTTTTCTTACTTGACCGATTCATTATTGAGGAGTGTGTTGTTTAGTCTCCATGTGTTCTTGTAGATAGTACGGCTTATCCTGGTGTTGATATTGAGCTTTATCGTACTGTGGTCCGATAGAAGCCATGAAATTATTTCAATTTTTTTATTTGTTGAGGTTTTTTTCTGTGTCCCAGTATGTGGTCAATTTTTGAGAATATTCCATGGGGTGCTGAATAGAAAGTGTATTCTCTGGTATTTGGGTGGAATATTCAGTAGATGTCTGTGAGGTCCATTTGGTGTATCGTATCATTCAATTCAGATGTTTCTCTGTTTATTCTTTGTCTGGTTGACCTCTCTAAAGCCCTCAGTAGAATATTGAAGTCCCCTACTATGAGTGTGTTGGGGTTAATCTGTGCCTTGAGGTCCTGGAGAATTGTCTTTATAAAGTTTGGTGCACATGGGGCTGGAGAGATGGCTCAGCAGTTAAGAGTGCCAACTGCTCTTACAGAGGAACCAGGTTCGATTTCCCAGCTCCCACATGGCAGCTAAAAACCGTCTTTAACTCCAGTTCCAGGGGAATCTGATGCCCTCTTCTGACCTCTGCAGCATTGCATGACGTGGGTGCACCAACCTACATGCAGACAGTACACTCATACACATTAAAAAAAAAATAAATTAAAAAAAATAAAGTTTGGTGCACCAGAGTTTGGTGCATATATATTCATGATTGTGAAATCTTCATGATCAATTGTTCCTTTGATAAAGATGGAATGGCCTTCTTTGTCTCTTCTCATTTCTTTTACTTTGAAGTCTATTTTGTCTGATATTAAAACAGCAACTCCTGCTTTCTTTTTTATTTTAATTTTATTTATTTTTTATGTGTATGAATGTACTGTCTGCATGTAGGTTTGTGCACCCGTGTTGTGCAATGCTGCAAAGGTCAGAAGAGGGTGTCGGATTCCTCTGGAACTGGAGTTAAAGATGGTTCTCAGCCGCCATGTGGGTACTGGGGATTGAACCCAGGTCCTCTGCAAGAGCAGACAGTGCTCTTAAATGCTAGGCCATCTCTCCAGCCCCCTTTTTTAAAATTTTATTTATTTTTTATGTGTATGAATGTACTGTCTGCATGTAGTTTTGTGCACCCATATTGTGCAAAACTCCTGCTTTCTTTTTGGTACTGTTTGCTTGGAATACTTTTTTCCATCCCTTCACCTTAAGGTGGTGCCTATCCTTGAGAGTGAGATGTGTTTCTTTTTCTTTTTCTTTTTCTTTTTTTTTTTGGTTTTTGTGTTTCTTTTTTTTAAGTGGTATTCATTATTGGGTTCATATATAAGGTTAAGTCTTATAAAATGAGTTCATAATGTTCCAGATATTTCTGTGTTCTATTGTAGCTGAAAACATAGATGTTATCTATTCTTCAAAAGTTTAGAGCCAACTGTGATGGGCCTATAATCCCAGCACTTAGCACCAAGAACTCAGAAGCTGTTATGAACTACATAGTAAAACCCTAAATTAAATAATAAAAAAAAAAGGCAGCAAAGAAAAATGGTTTGAGAAAATTTGCCTTGAAAATAGGCTGGGCATGAAACAGTTCTGGTAGCAGTTAGTCTTTAACTGTCTTTTCAAATATCTTCAGAAATACTTTTTCCACTTTTATTGAATTCTTATGCATTTCATACAATATTTCTTTTTTTAATTTTTTTATGTGTACGAATGTATTCTCTGCATGTAGGTTTGTACACCCATGTTTTGCAATGCCATGGAGGTCAGAAGAGGGTGTTGGGTTCCCCTGGCACTGGAGTTAAAGATGGTTCTCAGCCGCCATGTGGGTGCTGGGGATCGAACCTGGGTCCTCTGCAAGAGCAGTCGGCGCTCTTAACCGCTAGGCCATCTCTCCAGCCCTCATACAATATTTTTTAACCAAATTTACACCCACTCCCCCTTCCTTGCTCTCCACCCGGCAAGAGCTCTGCATTCTGCCATACATGTCTTGCATCTTTTTTCTCAGTCTTTTTTAAATTTTTCAATGCAGTTTACTGTTTTCAGCAGAATTTACTGTTTCAGTCAGTTCTTTGACCCAGTCTTTTGTTGTTGTTGTTGTTGTTCCTTCCAATTTATATCACTTCGAAATATGCACATAAACATGCCACACATATACCAAAATTATAACATCTGAAAATAAATTATAGGTTAATTCTAAAACATGTTTAGGGATTCACATTTTGACAGTAGAGCTGTATGCAGGGAAAGAAAAAATATTACTTTATATTCCTATACTACATAGCAAGTTGATGAGCAACATCAGGTATTATATTTACTAACAAAAGAAAGAAAGAAAAAAAGAATTATTCAATTTGCCTTACAAATAGAGATTTGATGCTAGGATCCACAAATAAGGGACACCGTATGTCATTTGTTTTTCTGTGACTGTGTTACTTCACTTAGCATAATGGCTTCTAGTTCCATCCATTTACCCGCAAAGTTCATGATGTCCTCTTTCTTTACCTCTGCATAGAATTCAATTGTGTAGATGTACCACATTTTCTTTATCCGCTCATTGGTTGAGGGACACTTGGATTGCTTCCAGCTCTCCTCGAGAGCTGCAATAAACATAGATGTGCATGTATGTCTGCAATAGGATGAGTCTTGTGGTTATATACCCAGAAGTGGTATGACTGCGTCAGGTAGTAGGCTCATTTTGAGTATTTTAAAAGTTCTCCACACTGCTTTCCATAGAGGTTCCATGAGTTTGCATTCCCACCAGCAGTGGATGAGTGTTCCCCTTTCCCCACAACCTCTCCAGAATTTGGTATCCTTTGTTTTCTTGATCGTAGCAAGTATTACCAGAATAAGATGAAATCTTAAAGTGCTTTTAATTTGCATTTCCTGAGCTATTAGCAACTTTGATGTTTCTCAGCCATCTTTAGTTCTTCATTTGTGAAGTCTCTGTTAAGCTCTTTACCTCATCTTTTGAGTGGGTAATTTGTTTTCTTGCTCCCTTGATTTTTGAGTAGTTTATGTACTCTAGATATTGATGCTCTTTCAGATGTATCACTGGTGAAGGTTTCACCCCACTCTGTGGGTTTTCTCTTCACTTCTTTGACTGTTTCTTTCACTGTACAGAAGCTTTTGAGTTTAATAAGTTCCCACTCATCAGTTGTTGACCTTGTTTCCTGTGTAGCTGCTGTATGATTTAGAAAGTCTTTAGGTTACTGCCAACGTTTTCTTCTATCATTTATAGATTTGGATAGATAGTTTCACATTCAGGTCTTTGATCCATTTTGAGTTGATTTTTGTACAGGGTGAGAGGTAAGGGTTTAATTTTATTTTCTACAAGCTGTGATCCAGTTTTGCCAACAATTTGCTGAAGAGTCTGTCTTTCCTCCATTGAGTCTTCTTTGCCCCTTTGTCAAATATGAGGTAGCTAAAATTGCATGTGCTCAAGTTTTGATCTTCAATTTTGTTCCATTGATCTATGGATNTTGTTCTTTATATTCTTTGATTTCTTTGAATATGTCTGCAATTGTTCCTCTAAGATCTGTGTCCTGGGCTACCTCCAGGGAGATCCCACCATGGGAATCTCCTACAGGGTTGGTAGATCTTGGTGTGAAATTATTCTGCACTTTTCCCATGTTGTTCCTTTGTTGTACCCTTGGCATGTGGATTTCCCTTTGCCTGTATTCTGATACAAATTTCAAATGCTTCTTCACTGTGTTGAAGGCTTCAGATACCTTCATTTTTTTCTCCTTGTTTATGGAGTGTTGACTTGTCTAGGTTTCAGGCTTTCAATTTTGGTTACATACTGGAAATCTAACTCACTCTTCCCTTTCTGTTCTGAAGGTTTTCCAAGAACTGGGTAGGGAACAACCCAGTTGGTACCCTGCTGAGCACTATGATCACTCTGCTTCCTGCCAGCCAGTTTCTCAAGGTTGTTTCTAGGGCTTGGTGATGAGGAACTAGAGGTGTCTCAGGTTTGCTGTTTCATTTATTGCCTTGCACCCCTGAACCACTGTTGTGGTCGTACTTCCAGTTGGGGTGTGTGAGGGGAATGCCTCACATAGCCTGCCCTGGTACTCTGTGCTTCAGGTGGTCCTGGGAAATCTCAGATCTAATCTCTGTGTACTCAAGTCTTACAGTGGCAACAGGCCCACTTTTTATACCAGCTAGCAGGGTGACTCTGCCCCCATAGCCACACAAGACAATGATATAATTATCCAACAATCCGCCTGGCTGAAGCACCCGGCTCCTACTTGTGCTTCAGGTGGTCCTGGGAAATCCCCAATCTAAGACCTGTGCACTCAGCACACAATTTTTATTTTTTAAATTTTATTTATTTATTTATTATTTATTTTTCTATGTGTATGAATGTACTATCTGCATGTAGGTTTGTACACCCATGTCACGCAATGCCACAGAGGTCAGAAGAGGGCATCGGATTTCCCTGGAACTGGAGTCAAAGATGGTTCTCAGCCTCCATGTGGGTGCTGGGGATCGAACCCAGGTCCTCTGCAGGAGCAGTCAGCGCTCTTAACCGCTAGGCCATCTCTCCAGCCTGCACACAATTTTTAAACTTAGATGGTGTCCCACTGATCTATTCTATTACATGTGCTTTGTTGTCATAACAAGAAACTAAAACAAAATAAAAAACCACTCCTTAACTGAGGGTTGTATTGGTTACTTTTCTCATTGCTGGGACAGGATGCCCAACAGTAACAAATTGCAAAGTAACTCTAAGCTTAAAAGATACGGGCTGGAGAGATGGCCTAGCGGTTAAGAGCGCCAACCGCTCTTACAGAGGACCGGGGTTCGATCCCCAGCACCCACATGGCGGCTGAGAGCCGTCTGAAACTCCAATTCCAGGAGAACTCCAGTTCCAGGGGAATCCGACACCCTCTTCTGACCTCCGCGGCATTGCACGACACGGGTGCACAAACTTGCATGCAGACAGTACATTCATACACATACAGAAATAAATAAATGCTGGGCATGGTGGCACATGCCTTTAATCCTAGCACTTGGGAGGCAGAGGCATGCAGATCTCTGTGAGTTCGAGGCCAGCCTGGTCTACAGAGTGAGTTCCAGGACAGCCGGAGCTACAGGGAGACCCTGTCTCAAAAAGACCAAATAAATAAATAAATAAATAAATAAATAAATAAATAAATAAAGTTTTAAAAAATGTTAAAAAGATTATATAAGGGAGGGTGTGGTGGTGCACACCTCTAATCCTAGTGCTCAGGAGGCAGAGGCAGGTGGATCTCTGTGAGTTCAAGGCCAGCCTGGTCTATGGAGTGAGTTCCAGGCCAGCTGGGACTACAGGGAAACCTTGTCTCAAAAACACCAAAAAAATGTATATATCTATATCTATATCTATCTATCTATCTATCTATCTATCTATCTATCTATCTATCTATCTATCATCTATCTATAGTTAGTTAGTTAGTTAGTGGCCAGGTGTGGTGGCACATACCTTCAATCCCAGCCCTCGGACATCTGGGGCTACAGGGAGACCCTGTCTCAAAAAAAAAGGACCAAAATAAATAAATAAATAAATAAATAAATAAATAAATAAATAAATAAATGTCACAGAGTATGTTGAATGGTTGAACTGCTCATTTTTTCCCCCTAAATTATAGGGAAAGGGAAAGTCCTGGAATTTAAGGCCCCCATATTTATCAGGACATAAAAAAGGCTAATAACTGGGCTGGGAGTCATGACACATGCCTTTAATCCCAGTACTTGGGAGCCAGAGACAGGCAGATTTCTGTGAGTTCAAGGCCAGCCTGGTCTACATAGTGAGTTCCAGGACAACTGGGTTACAGGGAGACTGTCTCAAAAAGACAAAAAAAAAAAAGTAGAAGAATAAGAGTATAACTTCTCCTTATCAGTATTGATGATTGCACTTAACTAGGGCTTCACATTATACATGCACTGTGCCATTGAGCTACTCCCTCAGCCCTAGTTTTTACTCTTACATTAGATATTTTATCAGTTTTGAGTTAAAGTTTATGTATAGCCTAAGATAGGATCCAATTTCATTCTTTTGTATGTGGATATTCAATTGTCTCAACACTATTTGCTGAAAAGACTTTTAAAAATATTTTATTTATTTATTTATTTGTTTGTTTTTTGGTCTTTTTTTTTCACATAAATTTATTTATTTATTTTTAACAAATCTAGACCCATGTTCCTGCTCATTCCCCCACCCCACCAGAGCTCGTGCATTCTGCCAAACATGCTTTCCATCTCTTAGTCTTTCTCAATATTTTCCATGGGGAAGTTGACTGTTTTGAGCAGAAGTTCACTGTTTCAGTCAGTTCTTTGATGCAGTATTTTCTGTTGTTGTTGTTGTTTCCAAAATGCATTATGCCCAACTGCTTTGTACAAAAGCTCAGGGGGCCCTACACAAGAAATACTTACAACT
>VZQC01011685.1:1929274-1964418 GCA_009823505.1 Rhizomys pruinosus
GGGGGGGGGGGTGGTGGTGGTGGTGGTGGTGGTGGTGGTGGTGGTGTCCGTGCGCACGGCATTGGTGACTGCCAAGCTCACTGCCAAGCTCACTGCCTTTGGCTTTGTTCCAGGGCCACCACTGGGCTCCAGCGAACTTGGAAAAAGTTGAGCCTGGATATGTGTTGACATTAGTACTTGTATTGACTGGTACCAGTCTGAGGCCAAATCCCTTTCCCTTAGTCTTCCGCTACCTCCCCCTTTTCCTTTTCCTCCCAGCCAACTCTCTCTCTTCACAGTCACCCTGCAGGTTTGCCTGTTCCAATGCTTGTGAACAGCTCTCTGGCTAGCCCGCCTCATCACTCCGATCCCCTTTGCAGCAGCACCTCTCCTTCACAATCACCTGCTCATCTCCATCCTGCTCAGTGGGCTTTTACTCAGACAGACATAGCAGTCAAGGTCACCAGTGACCTCCAGGAAGCTGAGCTCCATAAGCTCCCCGTGTCTGGGGAGGGAGCTGGTACCTAGGCATTCCATTCCCTCCCCTCGATTCCCCCACTCTGGTCCTTGCTTGCTCGGTTCCTCTGGACTTGGTGCTCAGCCCTGGTCAGGCCCTGTGACTCTTGCTGTGGGATCTGTCCTATGGGCTTTGTTCCCTGCAGCTCCTGGGCTGCAGACAGCTCATCCAGTTATGACTGGGCACAAGTGAACTGGGACCCGGAACGGTTTCCATCACTCCCTTTTCTCTCTCACTGTGGCCAGGAAATCCGCATGTCCAACTTCCAACATGTGTCCGGAGTCTGACCATGCCGGCCTGTCACAGCCAGGCCCCCACCCCCTCTTTCTTTGCATCACTGGCCATGACTTCGATCTGGCCTCTGCTCCTGTTCTGGCTCCAGTGTAGGTTGTGGGGGCTGGGAGATGCCTTCAAAAGCATGAACTCCTGGAGTTCCGTCAGCCTGGCTGCCATGGGGTGCCTTTGCTTCCCTGAGAGTGGCCATTCCTGCCTCTGTGTCTTTTCAAGTGCTGTTTGGAGGAAATGCCCACATGCTAGGGCCTCCTCTGTGCTCCGTCCTTAGTCTCTTGTATTAGACACTTTCCCGTTGTGTGATAGAAATGCCACGACCAAGGGAACTTAGACAGGGAAGAGTTTATTTGAACTTACAGTTCTAGGAGAATTAGAGTCAGCCATGGTGGGGAGGCATGGTGGCAGGAGGTGCCCCCCAAGCAGGAGCAGAAAGCAGAGGCTCACATCATCAAGTATGCACAGAAAGCAGAGCTTTAAGTACTCTCCAAGTCCACCTCCAGTGACATGCTTCCTCCGCATGGCCACATCTTCTAAGGCCTCCCAAACCAGCACCACCAACTGGGGACAAAATGTCTGAATTCTTGGAACCTATGGGGGACATTCACATTCAATCCACCACAGTCTCCTCAGGCTGGTGACTTTTTCACACGGGACAGCCCCGTGTGAAACCAGCTTCAACCTGGGCCTCTATTTACCCGCCCATCATCATGACATGGGATAATTAAGAACCAAGAAGACTCCAGTTTAGGGGCTAAGGAAGTGGCTCAGTCAGTAAAGTACTAACTTGAAAATGTTGAAATAACCTTGAGCTTCTGTTTCCACTTGCTGAGTAGTGGGATTGTAGGTACGTGCCAGGCTGAGTTTTTGTGGTGCCAGGGATCAAATAAGATGCCCTACTGGCTAAGCTACATCTCCAGATTCCTTGAGTTCTTTAAAAAATATTTGTGTGTAGCCAGGCGTGGTGGCGAACACCTTTAATCCTAGCACTTGGGAGGCAGAGGCAGGTGGATCTTTGTGAGTTCAAGGCCAGCCTGGTCTACAGAGTGAGTTCCAGGACAGCTGGGGCTACAGGGAGACCCTGTCTTGAAAAGACACAAAAAAAATTGTGTGTGTGTGTGTGTGTGTGTGTGTGTGTGTGTGTGTGTGTGTGTTTGCTTGGGACTGCGCCTATGCCACAGTGCATGCATAGCTAGAGGACAAGCTCAGATGCTGGTCTCAACATCCACCTTGTTTGAGGCAGGGTCTCTTTTGTCTGCTGCTGCCCTGTGTACTCAAGGCTAGCTGGCCCACAAGCTTCCAGGGGATTCTCCTGTCTCTGCTGTCCATCTTGCCATAAGAATGCTGTCATTACAGACATGCCAGGTTGTCAGGCTTCCTGCAAGCACTCGCCTGCTGAGTTATCCCTTCTGGCTCCTTGAGTTTTTTCATAATATTACAACTGGAGGTTGTTATTGTAGTTGTTCTTAATGTGCATGAGTTTATTGGCTGCGTGTTAAGTGCCCCTGTGCCATGCAATGCTTGAAGAGAACAGAAGAGGGCATTTGAGCCCCTAGAACTGGAATTATGGATGGTTGATAGCTGCCATGTTGGTGCTGGGAATTGAACCCATTTATTTTGCAAGAGCAGCCAGTGTTCTTAACTGCTAAGCCATCTCTCTAGCCCTATAATTGAAGCTTTTGGGGCAAAAACCTGGCTACAGGTGTACCAGCAGGTGAGGCTTGGGTACTCCTACTAAGATGCAATTAAGAGACATGTAATGGTAAACACAGAGAAAGGAAAGTTAAACAATGCTGCCACATTGGGAAGTGCAGATAAAGGGGTTCCATGTAACTAGATCTCCATCTTGACTCCCCTTCTCCCCTGAATTCAGATGAGACCCAGAAGACCAGAGGACAGTTTACACAGAGTGGGGCACACTCTCAAAGAGACAATGGCCAGAGAGCCAACTGCCCCACCTGTAGTCTAGGAGAGGCCACTGCCCCCTCTGTAGTCTAGGTGAGGACAATGCCCCCACTGTAGTCTAGGAGAGGACACTGCCTCCTCTGGAGTCTAGGAAGAGGACACTGCCCCACCTGTAGTCTAGGAGAGGACACTGCCCCTCTGTAGTCTAGGAGAGGACACTGCCCCACCTGTAGTCTAGAAAGAGGACACTGCCCCACCTGTAGTCTAGGAGATGACACTGCCCCACCTGTAGTCTAGGAGAGGACACTGCCCCCTCTGTAGTCTAGGAGAGGACACTGCCCCACCTGTAGTCTAGGAGAGGACACTGCCCCCTCTGTAGTCTAGGAGAGGACACTGCCCCCTCTGTAGTCTAGGAGAGGACACTGCCCCCCCTGTAGTCTAGGAGAGGACACTGCCCCCTCTGTAGTCTAGGAGAGGACACTGCCCCCTCTGTAGTCTAGGAGAGGACACTGCCCCCTCTGTAGTCTAGGAGAGGACACTGCCCCCTCTGTAGTCTAGGAGAGGACACTGCCCCCTCTGTAGTCTAGGAGAGGACACTGCCCCCTCTGTAGTCTAGGAGAGGACACTGCCCCCTCTGTAGTCTAGGAGAGGACACTGCCCCCTCTGTAGTCTAGGAGAGGACACTGCCCCCTCTGTAGTCTAGGAGAGGACACTGCCCCCTCTGTAGTCTAGGAGAGGACACTGCCCCCTCTGTAGTCTAGGAGAGGACACTGCCCCCTCTGTAGTCTAGGAGAGGACACTGCCCCCTCTGTAGTCTAGGAGAGGACACTGCCCCCTCTGTAGTCTAGGAGAGGACACTGCCCCCTCTGTAGTCTAGGAGAGGACACTGCCCCCTCTGTAGTCTAGGAGAGGACACTGCCCCCTCTGTAGTCTAGGAGAGGACACTGCCCCCTCTGTAGTCTAGGAGAGGACACTGCCCCCTCTGTAGTCTAGGAGAGGACACTGCCCCCTCTGTAGTCTAGGAGAGGACACTGCCCCCTCTGTAGTCTAGGAGAGGACACTGCCCCCTCTGTAGTCTAGGAGAGGACACTGCCCCCTCTGTAGTCTAGGAGAGGACACTGCCCCCTCTGTAGTCTAGGAGAGGACACTGCCCCCTCTGTAGTCTAGGAGAGGACACTGCCCCCTCTGTAGTCTAGGAGAGGACACTGCCCCCTCTGTAGTCTAGGAGAGGACACTGCCCCCTCTGTAGTCTAGGAGAGGACACTGCCCCCTCTGTAGTCTAGGAGAGGACACTGCCCCCTCTGTAGTCTAGGAGAGGACACTGCCCCCTCTGTAGTCTAGGAGAGGACACTGCCCCCTCTGTAGTCTAGGAGAGGACACTGCCCCCTCTGTAGTCTAGGAGAGGACACTGCCCCCTCTGTAGTCTAGGAGAGGACACTGCCCCCTCTGTAGTCTAGGAGAGGACACTGCCCCCTCTGTAGTCTAGGAGAGGACACTGCCCCCTCTGTAGTCTAGGAGAGGACACTGCCCCCTCTGTAGTCTAGGAGAGGACACTGCCCCCTCTGTAGTCTAGGAGAGGACACTGCCCCCTCTGTAGTCTAGGAGAGGACACTGCCCCCTCTGTAGTCTAGGAGAGGACACTGCCCCCTCTGTAGTCTAGGAGAGGACACTGCCCCCTCTGTAGTCTAGGAGAGGACACTGCCCCCTCTGTAGTCTAGGAGAGGACACTGCCCCCTCTGTAGTCTAGGAGAGGACACTGCCCCCTCTGTAGTCTAGGAGAGGACACTGCCCCCTCTGTAGTCTAGGAGAGGACACTGCCCCCTCTGTAGTCTAGGAGAGGACACTGCCCCCTCTGTAGTCTAGGAGAGGACACTGCCCCCTCTGTAGTCTAGGAGAGGACACTGCCCCCTCTGTAGTCTAGGAGAGGACACTGCCCCCTCTGTAGTCTAGGAGAGGACACTGCCCCCTCTGTAGTCTAGGAGAGGACACTGCCCCCTCTGTAGTCTAGGAGAGGACACTGCCCCCTCTGTAGTCTAGGAGAGGACACTGCCCCCTCTGTAGTCTAGGAGAGGACACTGCCCCCTCTGTAGTCTAGGAGAGGACACTGCCCCCTCTGTAGTCTAGAGGAGGACACTGCCCCACCTGTAGTCTAGGAGAGGACACTGCCCCCTCTGTAGTCTAGGAGAGGACACTGCTCCAATTTCTATTTTAGCACCCTGCGCTATCAAGCAGCTTCTTTTCCTGAGGACCTTTGTCTTGCCCAGGCCACTGGCCTGGTGATTGACTCTTACAGGAGGGGAGGTAATGATGCTCCCTGTCCTTTTTTTTTTTTTTCTGTCATTTTGAGACAGATCTCCCTATAGCCTCAGCTGTCTTGGAGCTCACCATGTAGACCAGGCTGACTTCCATTTCACAGAGATCCGCCTGCCTCTGCCTCCCAAGTGCTGGGATTAAAGGCATGCACAACCATGCCCACTCTCCCTGTTCTTTATTAAGCCTTGTCTTAGGCTGGTGAGATGTCCCAGAGGGTAGAGATGCTTGCCATGCACAAGCCTGGGGACCTGAGTGTGATTCCTAGAACCTACCACATAAAAGGCAAGAGAGGACTGATTCCACAAAGTTATCTTCCAGCCTCCACATGCACATACACATGGAGGTGTGCAGGTATATACATGCACACACGTGCACACATGCACACATGCACACACATGCACATACACTTTCTTTTTAAGTAAAGCTCCCGCTGCCCAGCAGTATAATAGAGTTTAGGCTCCCAGATCTGGGCTTAGACTGTTACCCATCAAGGACTTCCCAGGAAGTTCAAGATCCCAAAACTCCAGCTGAGGGGATATAAAATTCAGATCCAGGCCAGGCGTGGTGGCGCACGCCTTTAATCCCAGCACTTGGGAGGCAGAGGCAGGTGTATCTCTGTGAATTCAAGGCCAGCCTGGTCTACATAGCAAGTTGTAGGCCAGCTGGGGCTACAGAGAGTCCGTGTCTCAAAAGGACCAAAAATAATAATAATAATAATTCAAGTTCAATTCTTCTGATCCATAATTAAAGTCCTGCTGTTCCATCTTTGGCAACACAGGCTGTTGACTATGATGGAGGGTGGTGCCCTCCAAGACTGCTAATATCTAACCAGCTACCCAACAATTCTCCCTTAAGAACTGAGACCTGGGCATGGAGAGATGGCTTGGTGATTAAGAGCACTGGCTGCTCCTCCGGAGGACCCGAGTTCAGTGGCCAGCACTCACATTGTGTGGCTCAGAGTCACGTGTAACTAGCTCCAGGGCATGTGCCACCCACCTCCATGTGGCACACACAGAGACACAGAAATACCCAGAAATAAAAGCAAATAATGAAGGCCAGGCATGGCAGTGCACACCTTTAATCCCAAATCCCAGCACTCAGGAGGCAGAGGCAGGCGGATCTCTGTGAGTTCCAGGCCAGCCTGGTCTACAGAGTGAGTTCCAGGCCAGCTGGGGCTATAGGGAGACCCTGTCTCAAAAAAAGACCAAAAAAAAATTCACTTCCAGCACCCACAGTAGGCAGCTCACAACCCCCTGTAACTCCAGCTCCAGGGATCTGATTCTGTCTTCTGGCCTCCATGGATCCTGTACCCACATGGTGCAAATGTACACAGACACACACAAATTAATTAACTAAACAACCAATGAAGGAAATCTGAAGCAGGATGTGGTGGCTTGTGCCTGTAATCTCAATACTTGGAAAACTGAGGTAGGATTGTCATGAGTTCCAGGTCAGCCTTGTCTCAAAACACAAACAGGAGGGCTGGTGACAGGGTTTAGTGGGTAAAGGTGCTTGCTGCTAAACCTGATGATCTGAGTTCAGTTCTAGGAACCCACATGGTAGAAAGAAAGAACTGAGTCTCCCAAGTCATTCTGTGACTTCCACACTTGAGCTGTGTAGCAAACATGCCATGGCATATGCATACCCATGTCACCCTCAAATAAATGTCCAGAAACGCAACCAATCCAGAAAACAAACAGGAAATTAGAGAGAGGGATTGGAGTGGGGCTCAGTGCTGAGGCCCTGGGTTTAATCCTCCCACCAAAAAAGTAGAGGCAGAATGCCAGAGTTTGAAATGAGCTTCGGTAAATCTCACATTTATTTATTTTTCAATGGGGTTTTCTCTGTGGCCCGGAGTCTCAGTGTCCTAAGTGTTGCCCTCCACACTTGGCTTAGCCCTGGAATGCTTTAGCCAAGGAATAAGTGCAGCTTTCAAAGTGCTCTGTGGGGGAGGAGCCTGGGCAGAGTTGTGGCACCAAGGAATCTCTTCCCCATGTAGTAAAGAGTGAAAAGAGGCCATCCCCCACAGGCAGAGCAGCACTGTGCATTGCCAGCCCCCCCACCCTCCACCCCCCCTCGAAGGAGGGTGTGAGGGCACCAATGTGTGTGCAGTGGAGAGTGTTCCAGGAACTGTCTTATTTCCCAGTGCAGGGACTGGGCTGCTGCGCCTGCTCAGTTCTCAGCACATCCACCAGCCACCAGCCGGTTGTCAGGCTAAGGGGGTGTGCTGGGTGTTTTCTGAGTGTCAGGCTAAGGGGGTGTACCGGGTGGTTTCTGAGTGTCGGGATTAGGGGGTGTGCTGGGTGGTTTCTGAATGTCAGGATTAGGGGGTCTACTGCGTGGTTTCTGAGTGTCAGGATTAGGGGGTGTGCTGGGTGGTTTCTGAGTGTCAGGATTAGGGGTATGCTGGGTGGTTTCTGAGTGTCAGGATTAGGGGTGTGCTGGATGGTTTCTGAGTGTCAGGCTAAGGGGGTGTGCTGGGTGGTTTCTGAGTGTCAGGATTAGGGGTGTGCTGGGTGATTTCTGAGTGTCAGGATTAGGGGTGTGCTGGGTGGTTTCTGAGTGTCAGGATTAGGGGGTGTGCTGGGTGGTTTCTGAGTGTCAGGATTAGGGGTGTGCTGGGTGGTTTCTGAGTGTCAGGATTAGGGGTGTGCTGGATGGTTTCTGAGTGTCAGGCTAAGGGGGTGTGCTGGGTGGTTTCTGAGTGTCAGGATTAGGGGTGTGCTGGGTGGTTTCTGAGTGTCAGGATTAGGGGTGTGCTGGATGGTTTCTGAGTGTCAGGATTAGGGGTGCTGGGTGGTTTCTGAGTGTCAGGGTAAGGGGGTGTGCTGGGTGGTTTCTGAGTGTCAGGATTAGGGAGTGTGCTGTGTGGTTTCTGAGTGTTAGGATTAGGGGGTGTGCTGGGTGGTTTCTGAGTGTCAGGCTAAGGGGGTATACTGGGTGATTTCTGAGTGTCAGGATTAGGGGTGTGCTGGGTGGTTTCTGAGTGTCAGGATTAGAGGGTGTGCTGCGTGGTTTCTGAGTGTCAGGATTATGGGGTGTGCTGGATAGCTTTAGTCTCAACTTGACACACCTGGGTTAAGGGAGCCTCAATTGGGGAATTGCCTCCATTGGATTGGTCTGTGGCCACATCTGTGGAGTATTGTCTTGATTGTCAGGTAATGTGGTAGGGCCCAGCCCACAATGAGTAGTGCCACCCTGGGCAGGTTGTTGTGTACCATATAAGAAGGCAGGCTGGGCATGAGCCAGGGGAGCAAGCCAGTGAACAGCATTCCTCCATGGCCTGTGCTTCAGCTCCTGCCTCCAGGTTCCTGTCCTGAGTTTCTGCCTTGGGCTCCCTGAGTGATGAACTGTGACCCAGGACAAACTAGGACAGGGGGTGTGCTGTGTGGTTTCTGAGTGTCAGGATTAGGGGATTTGCTGCGTGGTTTCTGAGTGTCAGGCTAAGGGGGTGTGCTGGGTGGTTTCTGAGTGTCAGGATTAGGGGGTGTGCTGGGTGGTTTCTGAGTGTCAGGATTAGGGGGTGTTCTGGGTGGTTTCTGAGTGTCAGGATTAGGGGGTGTGCTGGGTGGTTTCTGAGTGTCAGGATTAGGGGTGTGCTGGGTGGTTTCTGAGCATCAGGATTAGGGGGTGTGCTGTGTGGTTTCTGAGTGTCAGGATTAGGGGGCGTTCTGGATGGTTTCTGAGTGTCAGGATTAGGGGGTGTGCTGGGTGGTTTCTGAATGTCAGGATTAGGGGTGTGCTGGGTGGTTTCTGAGTGTCAGGATTAGGGGTGTGCTGGGTGGTTTCTTAGTGTCAGGATTAGGGGTGTGCTGAGCTTTCTAGGCCCCTCAATGTGCTTTTTTTTTTTTTTTTATTTCTGTATGTGTATGAATGTACTGTCTGCATGCAGGTCTGTGCACCCGTGTCGTGCAGTGCCGCGGAGGTCAGAAGAGGGTGTCGGATTCCCCTGGAACTGGAGTTCTCCTGGAATTGGAGTTTCAGACGGTTCTCGGCTGCCATGTGGGTGCTGGGGATCGAACCCGGGTCCTCTGTAAGAGCGGTCGGTGCTCTTAACCGCTAGGCCATCTCTCCAGCCCTCTCAATGTGCTTTTACTGCAGAATCTGGGAGATACTTCTGGGGCTCCTTGTGCTGCTGGCTGTGCCGAGCTTCCTGAATTGTCCGTGCTGCTGGCAGTCCAAGGGGGTTGTGTGTGACAGCGTGGGGGCTCTACAAACTGTCTCCAGCAGATAGGTGGTAACTGTTTCCTGCCTTTCATTCCTGTGACTCGGGTACATGGATAGATAGTGTTCTAGTTTCTCTTAAATTGCTGTGACAAAACACTCTGACCAAAACCAAGTTAGGGAGGAAACGGTTTATTCATCTTATATCTCCCAGGTCACAGTCTATCACTCAGGTAGTCCCAAGTAGGAACTAAGGGCAGGAACCTGGAGGCAGGAGCTGAAGCACAGGCCATGGATGAATGCTTCTTACCAGCTTGCTTCTCTGGCCCATGCTCAGCCTGCTTCCTTATACAATACACAACAACCTCCCCAGGGGTGGCACTGTCCACAGTGGGCTGGGCCCTCCCACATCACTCAACAATGAAAAAAATACCCCACAGACATGGCCATAGGCCAGTCCAATGGAGACAATTCCCCACTTGAGGCTCCCTCAACCCAGGTGTGTCAAGTTGACACTAAATCTGTCTAGCACATACAACATGGTGATAGTGGTCTGCTCCCTAGTTGGTGAGACCATAAACCCCATGTGTGACCCCAGCCCCTGTGTGAGTTCAGCCCATTTAACCGCAGCCCCCATGAAACTCCAGCTCCTATGTAACTCCAGCCCCTGTGTGACCTGGGATCCTTTTGATCCTTTTTGACTCCAGCTCCCATATAACCCCAGTGCCAGTGTGACCCCATAAACTCTATGACGCCTGCCCCTTTGACCCCACCTCCCATGTCACTGCATATCCCGTATGATTCCAGATCTTGTTTGACCCCAGCCATCATATGACCCCAGCTCCCATGTGAGCTATGTATCCATGTGACCTAAGATCTTTGGCTTAGATGGACAGAGACTGTCAAAGGACAGAAAGAACTCTGTGTTAGTGAGCAGAAATGAAAACAGTGGAGACATGGATCCCTCCTAGAGGGGAGAGGTGTGATTCGGGGTAGCAGACTGTGATCAGGGGTGTCTGGGTGTGACCAGGGGTATCTGGATGTGACCAGGGGTATCTAGGAGTGACCAGGGGTATCTGGGTGTGATCAGGGGCATCTGGGTGTGACTGGGGATATCTGGGTGTGATCAGGGGTATCTGGGTGTGATCAGGGGAATCTGAGTGTGACCGGGGGTATCTGTGTGTGAGCGGGGGTATCTGGGTGTGATTAGGGGTATCTGGGTGTGACCAGGGGTATCTGGGTGTGATCAGGGGTATCTGGGTGTGACCAGGGGTATCTGGGTGTGATTGGGTGAATATGGGTGTGATCAGGGGTATCTAGGTGTGACCAGGGGTATCTGGGTGAGATCAGGGGTATCTGGGTGTGATCAGGGGTATCTGGGTGTGACTGAGAGTGTGTGGGTGTGATCAGGGGTATCCATGTGTGACCAGGGGTATCTGGATGTGACCAGGGATATCTAGGTGTGACCAGGGGTATCTGTGTGTGACCAGGGGTATCTATGTGTGACCAGGGGTATCTGGATGTGAACAGGGATATTTAGGTGTGACCACAGGTATCTGGGTGTGACCAGGGTTATCTGGGTGTGATCAGGGGTATCTGAGTGTAAACAGGGGTATCTGTGTGTGAGCAGGAGTATCAGGGTGTGATCAGGGGTATCTGGGTGTGATCAGGGGTATCTGAGTATGATCAGGGGTATCTGGGTGTGACCAGGGGAATCTGGGTGTGACCAGGGGTATCCAGGTGTGATCAGGGGAATCTGGGTGTGACCAGGGGTATCTGGGTGAGATCAGGTGTATCTGGGTGTGATCAGGGGTATCTGTGTGTGACCAGGGGTATCTGTGTGTGAACAGGGGTATCTGGGTGTGATCAGGGGTATCTAGGTGTGACCAGGGGTATCTGGGTGTGATCAGGGGTAGCTGGGTGTGATCAGGGGCATCTGGGTGTGACCAGGGGCACCTGGGTGTGACCGAGGGTGTGTGGGTGTGACCAGGGGTATCTGGATGTGACCAGGGATATCTAGGTGTGACCATGGGTATCTGAGTGTGACCAGGGGTATCTGGGTGTGACCAGGGGTATCTGGGTGTGATCAGGGGAATCTGGGTGTGACCAGGGGTATGTGGGTGTGATCAGGGGTATCTGGGTGTGATGAGGGGAATCTGGGTGTGATCAGGGTTATCTATGTGTGAGCAGGGGTATCTGGATGTGACCAGGGGTATCTGTGTGTGACCAGGGGTATCTGGATGTGAACAGGGATATTTAGGTGTGACCATGGGTATCTGGGTGTGACCATGGTTATCTGGGTGAGATCAGGGTTATCTGTGTGTGAGCAGGGGTAGCTGGGTGTGATCAGGGGTATCTGGGTGTGATCAGGGGAATCTGGGTGTGACCAGGGGTATCTGGGTGTGACCAGGGGTATCTGGGTGTGATCAAGTGAATGTGGGTGTGATCAGGGGTATCTAGGTATGACCAAGGGTATATGGGGTGACCAGGGGTATCTGGGTGTGATCAGGGGAATCTGGGTGTGACCAGGGGTATCTGGGTGTGACCAGGGGTATCTGGGTGTGATCAGGTGAATGTGGGTGTGATCAGGGGTATCTAGGTGTGACCAGGGATATCTGAGTGTGATCAGGGGTATCTGGGTGTGAACAGGGGTATCTGGGGGTGACCATGGGTATCTGGGTGTGATTAGGGGTATCTGGGTGTGACCAGGTGTATCTGGGTGTGACCAGGTGTATCTATGAGTGAGCAGGGGTATCTGGGTGTGATCAGGGGTATCTGGGTGTGATCAGGGTTATCTGGGTGTGATCAGGGTTTTCTGGGTGTGACCAGGTGTATCTGGGTGTGACCAGGTGTATCTGTGAGTGAGCAGGGGTATCTGGGTGTGATCAGGGGTATCTGGGTGTGACCAGGGTTATCTGTGTGTGAGCAGGGGTATCTGCGTGTGATCAGGGATATCTGGGTGTGATCAGGGGTATCTGGATGTGACCAGGGGTGTCTACGTGTGAGCAGGGGGTAGTTGGGTATGACGAGGGGTATCTGAATCTGATCAGGGATATCTGGGTGTGATCAGGAGTATCTGGATGTGATCAGGGGTATCTGGATGTGATCAGGGTTATCTGGGTGTGATCAGGAGTATCTGGATGTGACTAGGGCTGACTGTGATCAGGGGTATCTGGGTGTGATCAGGGGTATCTGTATGTGACCAAGGGTATCTGGATGTGATCAGGGGTATCTGGGTGTGATCAGAGGTATCTGGGTGTGACCAGGGTTATCTGTGTGTGAGCAGGGGTATCTGGGTGTGATCGGGGAATATCTGTGTGTGATCAGGGGTATCTGGATGTGACCAGGGGTGTGTGGGTGTGACCAGGGGTATCTGGGTGTGATCAGAGGTATCTAGGTGTGATCAGGGGTATCTGGGTGTGATCAGGAGTATCTTTATGTGACCAGGGGTATCGGAGTGTAATCAAGGGTATCTGGATGTGACCAGGGGTACCTGGATGTGACCAGGGGTATCTAGGTGTGAGCAGGGGGTAGTTGGGTATGACCAAGGGTATCTGAATCTGATCAGGGATATCTGGGTGTGATCAGGAGTATCTAGATGTGATCAGGGGTATCTGGATGTGATCAGGGTTATCTGGGTGTGACCAGGGCTATCTGACTGTGATCAGGGGTATCTGGGTGTGATCAGGGGTATCTGGTGTGATCAGGGGTATCTGTATGTGACCAGGGGTATCTGGATGTGATCAGGGGTATCTGGGTGTGATCAGGAGTATCTGGATGTGTCCTGGGGTATCTGAGTATAACCAAGGGTATCTGGATTTGATCAGGGGTACCTAGGGGTACCTGGATGTGACCAGGGGTATCTAGGTGTGAGCAGGGGTAGTTTGTTATGGCTGGTGGTATCTGGATGTGAGCAGGGGTATCTGGGTATGACCAGGGGTATCTGGATGTGACCAGGGGTATCTAGGCGTGATCAGGGATATCTGGATGTGACTAGGGGTATCTGGATGTGACCAGGGTTATCTGGGTGTGACCAGGGGTATCTGGATGTGAGCAGGGGTATCTGGGTGTGATCATGGGTATCTGGATGTGATCAGGGGTATCTGGGTGTGATCAGGGGTATTTGGGTGTGATCAGGGGTATCTGGGTGTGATCAGGGATATTTGGGTGTGATCAGGGGTATCTGGATGTGACCAGAGGTATCTGGGTGTAACCAGGGGTATTTGGGTGTGATCACAGGTATCTGGATTTGACCAGGGGGATCTAGGTGTGATCAGGAGTATCTGGATGTGACCAGAGGTATCTGGGTGTGACCAGGTGTATCTGGGTTTGACCAGGGGTATCTAGGTGTGATCAGGGGTGTCTGTATGTGACCAGAGGTATCTGGATGTAACCAGGGGTATTTGGGTGTGATCAGGGGTATCTGGATTTGACCAGGGGTATCCAGGTGTGATCAGGGGTATCTAGATGTGACCAGAGGTATCTGGGTGTGACCAGGTGTATCTGGGTTTGACCAGGGGTATCTAGGTGTGATCAGGGGTATCTGTATGTGACCAGAGGTATCTGGATGTAACTGGGGGTATCTGGGTGTGACCAGGGGTATCTAGGTGTGATCAGGAGTATCTGGATGTGACCAGAGGTATCTGGATGTAACCAAGGGTATCTGGGTGTGATCAGGGGTATCTTTATGTGACCAGGGGTATCGGAGTGTAACCAAGGGTATCCAGATGTGACCAGGGGTACCTGGATGTGACCAGGGGTATCTAGGTCTGAGCAGGGGTAGTTGGGTATGACCAGGGGTATCTGGATGTGATCAGGAGTATCTGGATGTGATCAGGGGTATCTGACTGTGATCAGGAATATCTGGATGTGATCAGGGGTATCTGTATGTGACCAGGGGTATCTGAGTGTGATCAAGGGTATCTAGGTGTGAGCAGGGGTAGTTGGGTATGACCAGAGGTATCTGGATGTGATCAGGGATATCTGGGTATGATCAGGAGTATCTGGGTGTGACCAGGGGTATCTCTATGTGACCAGGGGTATCTGAGTGTGATCAGTGGTATTTGGGTGTGATCAGGGGTATCTGGATGTGACCAGGGGTATCTGCGTGTGATCAGGGGTATCTGTATGTGATCAGGTGAATGTGGGTGTGACCAGGGTATCTGAATGTGACCAGGGATATCTGGGTGTGACCAGGGCTATCTAGGTGTGATCATGGGTATCTGGATGTGACCAGAGGTATCTGGATGTAACTAGGGGTATCTGAGTGTGACCAGGGGTACGTGGATGTGACCAGGGGTATTTGGATGTGACCAGGGCTATCTAGGTGTGATCAGGGGTATCTAGATGAGACCAGGCGAATCTGGATGTGACCAGGGATATCTGGGTGTGACCAGGGGTATCTGGATGTGACCAGGGGTATCTGGGTGTGATCATGGGTATCTGGATGTGATCAGGGGTATCTGGGTGTGATCAGGGGAATCTGGGTGTGACCAGGGGTATCTGAGTGTAACCAAGGGTATCTTGATGTGGCCAGGGGTATCTAGGTGTGAGCAGGGGTAGTTGGGTATGACCAGGGGTATCTGGATCTGATCAGTGATATCTGGGTGTGATCAGGAGTATCTAGATGTGATCAGGGGAATCTGGATGTGATCAGGGTTATCTGGGTCTAATCAGGAGTATCTGGATGTTATCAGGTGTATCTGTATGTCACCAGGGGGTATCTGAGTGTGATCAGGGGTATCTGGGTGTGATCAGGGTTATCTGTATGTGACCAGAGGTATCTGGATGTGACTAGGGGTATCTGAGTGTGATCAGGGGTATCCGTATGTGACCAGGGGTATCTAGGTGTGATCAGGGCTATCTGTATGTGACCAGGGGTATCTGTATGTGACCAGGGGTATCTGGATATGACCTGGGTATCTGAGTGTGATCAGGGGTACCTGGGTGTGATCAGGGGTATCTGTATGTGACCAGGAGTATTTGGATGTGATCAGGGGTATCTGGGTGTGATCAGGAGTATCTGGATGTGACCAGGGGTATCTGAGTGTAACCAAGGGTATCTGGATGTGATCAGGGGTACCTGGATGTGACCAGGGGTATTTGGATCCCCATCTAGGTGTGAGCAGGGGTAGTTGGGTATGGCTGGGGGTATCTGGATATGAGCAGGGGTATCTGGGTATGACCAGAGGTATCTGGATGTGACCAGGGGTATCTAGGTGTGATCAGGGGTATCTAGATGTGACTAGGGGTATCTGGATGTGAGCAGGGGTATCTGGGTGTGATCCTGGGTATCTGGATGTTATCAGGGGTATCTGGGTGTGATCAGGGGAATCTGGGTGTGACCAGGGGTATCTGGGTGTGATCAGGGGTATCTGGATGTAACCAGGGGTATTTGGGTGTGATCAGAGGTATCTGGATGTGACCAGGGGTATCTAGGTGTGATCAGGGGTATCTGGGTGTGATCAGGGGTATCTAGGTGTGATCAGGGGTATCTGGATGTGACCAGAGGTATCTGGATGTAACCAGGGGTATCTGGGTGTGATCAGGGTTATCTGGGTATGATCAGGGGTATCTGGGTGTGATTAGGGGTATCTGAGTGTGATCAGGGGTATCTGGGTATGATCAGGAGTATCTGGATGTGACCAGGGGTATCTGAGTGTAACCAAGGGTATCTGGATGTGACCAGAGGTATCTGGATGTAACCAGGGGTATCTGGGTTTGATCAGGGGTATCTGGCAGCTCCTCCATTTTCCAACAAGGGTCAAAGTGGAGGGTTTGATTGTGATGCAGGAGGTTGAAAGTTGTAGGTACAGGGCTGGAAAGATGGCGCACTGGTTAAACATACTAGGCGCTCCTCTAGAGGACCTGAGTTCAGTTCCTAGCACCCACATGCCAACTAATAACTGTTCTTAATGCCAGTTCCAGGGGATCCATTGCCCGCTTCTGGCCTCCAGGGTCACTGGAAACATGTAGTATACTTACATATATGTAGGCAAAATGCTCATATACCTAAAATTAAAATAAAACTTTTGTCTTTTTGAGACAGGTCTCCCTTTAGTCCCAGCTGGCCTGGAGCTCGCTCTGTAGACCAGGCTGGCCTTGAACTTACAGACATCTGCCTGTCTCTGCTTCCTGAGTGCTGGGATTAAAGGCATGCACCACTATGCCCTGTATAAAACATATAAAACATATAGAGAGATGGCTCAGCAGTTAAGCACTGGCTGCTCTTGCAGGGAACCTGGATTTGATTCCCAGCACCCACATGGGGGCTAACTCCAACTCCAGGGGATCTGATGCCCTTTTCTGACCTCTGAGGGCATTGCATGACATGGGTGCACTTACAGACATGCAGGCAATAAACTCATACACTACACATAAAATAAAAACAATAAATAAAAATATTTTTTAAAAAGGAATGCTGTGGTGCTTTGAAAGTCTGTGGTTGGGACTGTGAGCCTCGTTCTGTTCTGCTCATGGCCCAGTGCAGTGTCTATTAGGCTGGCTTTTCTTTTTTCTTTTGTAATGTTTTATTTGTAATTATGAGTATACATGAAACAAATATATACACATACACATGCATACTGAGATATCCACATATGTAATACATGCAGACTCATATATACATATATACTATATACACAGTCTCATACATATGTATAATATACATGTACATATGCAGACCCAAATATACACATATATATTATGCATGTAGACTCTAATATGCACATGTATAATTCTATACCAAAGGGATTGTACCCTGAAACATCTTATAATGAAATCTTTAATTTTATATAATCTTTTTTTATTTTTTATTTATTTTTATTTTTTTGGTCTTTTCGAGACAGGGTCTCCCTGTAGCCCAGCTGTCCTGGGACTCACTCTGTAGACCAGGCTGGCCTTGAACTCACAAAGATCCGCCTGCCTCTGCCTCCCAAGTGCTAGGATTAAAGGCATGCTTTTATTTCTTCTCTTTTTAGCTAAATGCCTTCTTCTATTCCCCTACAGTTTCTTTTCCAACTCACCCCAGTTCTTACTGTGTAGCTGAGGCTTACAGTGTGCTGTACAGTTGTCAACAGCCTTGCATGTGTTCATGAAGTCATACAGATGTACATATATACAGAAGAATGTATTTTAATCATGAAGTTATACAGATGTACATACATACAGAGGATGTATTTTAGTCATGAAGTTATATAGATGTACATACATACAGAAGAATATATTTTAATTATGAAGTTATATAGATGTACATACATACAGAAGAATTTATTTTAATCATGATTTTATACAGATGTACATACATATAGAAGGATGTATTTTAATCATGAAGTCATACAGATGTACATTCATACATACATACATATATAAGAATGTATTTAGCAGGGCATGGTGGCGCACGCCTTTAATCCTAGCACTTGGGAGGCAGAGGCAGGCGGATCTCTGTGAGTTCAAGGCCATCCTGGTCTACAGAGTGAGTTCCAGGACAGCTGGGGCTACAGGGAGACCCTGTCTCGAAAAGACCAAAAAAAAAAATGTATTTTAATCATGAAGTTATACAGATGTACACATATACAGAAAGATGTATTTTTAATTATTATTTGCAAAAGTTGGAATTTGCCTTTTTGTGCTCTGCTTCGTTCTGCACTGTCACTGTCAGCTCACTCTGGAAGTTGCTGTAAATCAACTGGTAGAAATTCTAGCTCATTTGTCTTATGACTACAGTTTTTAATGGTTGGCATTCTCTTTATTTCATTTTCCCTTTCCACAAGTGATTCTGCATTAATGACCTAATCTCATATCTGATAGCACCAAGGCTTTTATTTCTTTTTATTTTTTTATTTTTATTTTTATTTTTTGGTCTTTTCGAGACAGGGTCTCCCTGTAGTCCCAGCTGTCCTGGAACTCACTCTGTAGACCAGGCTGGCCTTGAACTCACAAAGATCTGCCTGCCTCTGCCTCCCGAGTGCTAGGAGTAAAGGTGTGCGCCACCATGCCCATCTATTATTTATTTATTTATTTAATTATTTATTTATTTATTTATTTTTGACAGCATTTCCAATTTCCCCCTCTCAAGTTTTCTACCTCTTCTTCAGTCAGTTTCATTAAATTATATTTTTTCTTTCCTTTTTTTTTTTTTCTTTTCTTTTTAGGCTGGCTTTTTTCTACTGATATCTAGTCTCACTTTGTAGCTCAGGCTGGCATGGAACTACTGATTTAGACTTTGCTAACCTTGAACTCCAATTCCTCCTACCTCAACCTCCCAAGTGCTGGAAGTACAAATGTGTACCATCACACCCAACTTCTTGCCCGCTTATTTTATTTATTTTAAGTTTCAAGACAGGGTCTCAAGTAGCACAGGCTGGCACTTGAACTCCTAATCCTTCTGTGCTTCCATCTCTCAAGTGCTAGAATAACAAATGTGTCACCATGCCTGGCTATGGGGCCTGCTTCCCCCACCCCCCCACCCCCCCGCAGTGTGTTCTAGTTTGTTTTCTGTTGCTGGGATAAATACGGTAACCAAAACCAACTTGGGGAAGAGTTTATTCCATCTTATAGGTTATATATAGGTTATAGGTTATGGTCCATCATGGAGGAGGCCAGGGCAGGAGCTGAAGCAGGGACCATGGAGGAATGCAGCTCCCTGGCTTGCTTCTCCTGGCTTATACAGCCTAGGCCCACCTGCCTAGGGACAGCACCCACAGTGGGACAGGCCACCTGTGTAGGGATGGCACCCACAGTGGGACAGGCCACCTTACTAGGGACGGCACCCACAGTGGGACGGGCCACCTGCCTAGGGACAGCACCCACAGTGGGACAGGCCACCTGTGTAGGGACGGCACCCACAGTGGGACAGGCCACCTGCCTAGGGACAGCACCCACAGTGGGACAGGCCACCTGACTAGGGACAGCACCCACAGTGGGACAGGCCACCTGCGTAGGGATGGCACCCACAGTGGGACAGGCCATCTGCCTAGGGACAGCACCCACAGTGGGACAGGCCACCTGCCTAGGGACAGCACCACCCACAGTGGGTCAGGCCACCTGTATCAAACAGCAATGAAGAAAATGCCTCCCAGACTGGCCACAGGCCACTGTGATCTGAAAAGTCCTTCACTTGAGGATTCCTCTTCCTCTTCATTGTGTCAAGTTGACAACTGAAGCTAACCACGACATTCCACTCCTTGTCAACCTTGACACAGGAACACATTGCTTTAAACATAACCTTTCCTGAGCTGGGCGTGGTGCTGCACACCTTTAATCCTAGCACTTGGGAGGCAGAGGCAGGTGGATCTCTGTGAGTTCAAGGCCAGCCTGGTCTACAGAGTGAGTTCCAGGACAGCTGGGGCTACAGGGAGACCCTGTCTTGAAAAGACCCTCCCCCCAAAATAAACATAACCTTTCCTTTGTTCGTCCCCAAGCTCTCATGTGAATATTATTATATTAAAGCACAGTACAAGTTTAAGAGTTCCATAAGCTATAAAAAGTTCAGTCCTTTAAAAGTCCAAGATTCTTGGGCTGGAGAGGTGGCCTAGTGGTTAAGAGCACCGACCACTCTTGCAGAGGACCCGGGTTTGATCCCCAGCACCCACATGGTGGCTGAGAACCGTCTGAAACTCCAATTCCAGGAGAACTCCAGTTCCAGGGGAATCTGACACCCTCCTTTGACCTCCGAGGCATTGCATGACATGGGTGCACAGACTTGCATGCAGACAGTACATTCATACGCATACAGAAATAAATAAAATTAAAAAAAAATTTAAGTCCACGATTCTTTTTTTTTAATTTTATTTATTTCTGTATACGTATGAATGTACTGTCTGCATGCAGGTTTGTGCACCCGAGTCTTACAATGCTGCGGAGGTCAGAGGAGGGTGTTGGAGTCCCCTGGAACTGGAGTTCTCCTGGAATTGGAGTTTCAGAAGGTTCTCCGCCACCATGTGGGTGCTGGGGATCAAACCTGGGTCCTCTGTAAGAGCGGTCAGAGCTCTTAACCGCTAGGCCATCTCTCCAGCCCCTAAAAGTCCAAGATTCTTTAAAAATGCAAAGTCTCTAACTTTGGGTTCCTGTAAAATCTAAAATAAATTACATACTTTCTTATTCCAAGAGGGAAGAATCAGGACACGATTACAATCAGATCAAAGCAGAACCAAATACAACATGTCCTGTATCTGGGACTCACTAATGATCTTTTAGGCTTCAAAGAACATGGGATAGCTCCACTTCTGTCTCTGCCCTTCACAGCACACACTGCTTGTCTTGTAGACTTAGCCCGGCTCCACTCCATGCCTGCCACTGTACTTGGTGGTTATGCCACAGGCCTGGCACCTCTAATATCATGGGGTCTCCGCTGAAGCTGAGGCTGCACCTTCAGTAATGGCTTCTCTAGGCCTTTCTTCAGGGACCCTGCGGCATGGTGCCAAGCCTCAGCTTCTCTCCGTGACCTCCTCATGCCTTCAAAGCATACCATATAGGAGATTCTTACACATTGTTTGCCAAGTTCTGCTGCCATCTTGACCTGCAGCCTTGGCCTCCTACTGGACCATACTGTTTGTGTGCTGACCCTGAGAATTTAAATACTTCTCAGAAGGTTTTGCCTCAACAATTCTGATCTGTTATTAGTCACAGATAAGTTTCCAGACCCAGGTAAGTGGCATCAATTGCTCCTGTAAAGCTAAGGTTTCACTTCAGTGGCTTTGGTTTCTTGTTAATTATAGTTGACTCTTCAGCCTCTGCTGACCAGAAACTACATATTCTTACTTCAAAATATCACACACAATGGTCCCCAGAGAGTCTTTGGGGGGGACTATGAAACTTCCCTCTGAAACTGCACACAGCAGGTCCTCATTAAAAAAAAAAAGCCAGGCATGCTACTGCATGCTTTTTTTTAATTTTTTAAATTTTATTTTTAATTTTATTTATTTTTGTATGTGGATGAATGTACTGTCTGCATGTAGGTTTGTGCACCCGTGTTGTGCAATGCTGCCGAGGTCAGAAGAGGGTGTCAGATTCCCCTGGAACTGGAGTTAAAGACATTCTCAGCCTCCATGTGGATGCTAGGGATCAAACCCGGGTCCTCTGCAAGAGCGGTCAGTGCACTTAACTGCTAGGCCATGTCTCCAGCCCTTACTGCACACATTTAATCCCAGCACTCAGGAAGCAGAGGCAGGTGGATCTCTGTGAGTTCAAGACCAGCCTGGTTTACAGAGCGAGTTCTAGGCCAGCTGGGGCTATAGGGAGACCCTGTCTCAAAAAGACCAAAAAAAAAAAAAAAAAATTGGTCCATTGCAATAGCAACCCCACTCCTAGTACCACTTTATGTTCTAGTTTGCTTTCTGTTGCTGTGATAAATCACTGACCAAAAGCAACCTGGGAAGGAAGGGTTCATTTCGGCTTACAGGTTACAGTCCATCACCCAGGGAAGGAACATGGAAGCAAGGGCTGAAGCAGAGAACATCAAAGAACACTGATACCTGGTTTGTGCCCAGGCTCACCATCAGCTACCATTCCCATACACAGATCCACCTGCCTATGCATGGCACTGCCCACAGTGGGCTAGGCCCTCCTATATAGTTAGCAATTTTTTTTTAAATTTATTTATTTATTTATTTATTTATTTATTTATTTATTTATTTATTTATTTTTTATGTGTATGAATGTATTGTCTGCATGCAGGTCTGCGCACCCGTGTCGTGCGATGCCGCGGAGGTCAGAAGAGGGTCTCAATTCCCCTGGAACTGGAGTTCTCCTGGAACTGGAGTCACAGACGGTTCTCAGCCGCCATGTGGGTGCTGGGGATCGAACCCGGGTCCTCTGCAAGAGCGGTCGGCGCTCTTAACCGCTAGGCCATCCCTCCAGCCCCATAGTTAGCAATTTTTAAAATGCCTCAGGGCTGGAGAGATGGCTCAGAAGTTATGAGTACCAGCTGCTCTTGTAGAGGACCTGGTTCAAGTGAGGAGGCAGGAAAAAAATGTGAAAATAAATTTTTGATTTCAGCCACTCAGCTCAGGGCAGTGCCACAAGTACCTGGTTCAAAGAACAAAAGATCTCAAGGAGGCTCAGCATGGCCCTGGAGGACTGCCAACAAACATGGCTACCTTGGCCAGCTTGGCCTCCAGAATACTCAGGGCATCTGGGGATGAGTATAGTTCAAAGAGGACAGGAGAGCTGGATACAAACCAGAAAGGAAGTACAGTGAGTGACAAGTCAGAAGAAATGAAAAAAAGATTTCCACCATGTCACATTTGGCTTCTGCTGTCAACTTGACATGAACTCGAGTCACCTGGGAAGAGGGAGCCTCAACTAGAGAATTCCCCATGTTGGATTGGCTGTGGCCATGCCTGCCAGGCATTTTAAAAAAATATTTTATTTTAGCTGGGTGTGGTGGTGCACACCTTTAATCCCAGCACTCGGGAGGCAGAGGCAGGTGGATCTCTGTGAGTTCAAGGCCAGCCTGCTCTACAGAGTGAGCTCCAGGCCAGCTGGGACTAAAGGGAGACCCTGTCTCAAAAAGACCAAAAAAAATTTTATTTTAGTATTATTATTTTTATTTTATATGTATGAGTGTATTGCCTGCATGCGTGTAAGTGCATCCATGTTGTGCAATGGGCGCAGAGTCAGAAGAGGGCATTGGATTCACCTGGAACTGGAGTTAAAGACGGTTCTTAGCCACCACGTGGGTGCTGGGAATCGAACCCTGGTCCTTTGAAAGAGCAGTCGGCGTTCCCAACCGCCGAGCCATCTCTCCAGCCCCGAGCCAGTTTACCCTACCGTGCCTCTGCTAGGGGCTGCCACATTATGGCTCTGCTGGTTCTCACCCTCCAGGCCCAACCTTCAGATCTTGGCTGGACTTTCAAGGCTGACTTCCTAGCTTGCTGGTCACAGTTCATGGGATTCCACGTCCATACTGTGCAAGCCATTTTCTAGTTATGTCTGCAGCCAAGCAGGCAAAATGATACTTTGGTCAATGGCAGACTGCATAGACAGTAGAGGTCCCATAAGATTATAGTGGAGTCGACCCAGGGCTCAGGAACTATTTCAAAAGATGGGGAGTAAAGATTGTCAGAGGTAGGGGAGGAGGTGCATGACCACAAGGAAACAGAGTCTTCTAGGCTCCTGGGACTTTGTTCACATGAACTTACAGCAATAGTGACATTGTTTGCATGAACAAGACCCATGCAAACTCAATGAAAGAAAAAGTACCATGGGGAACTGGCCAGCAGGTCACAACTTTGGTGAGGAACTATTGGCAGCTGATCACTTCTGGGTAAAGAAATGTTGATCTTCTTTGAGGGAATGATGCTAGACAGGCTGAACAGGCTCCAGTAGATGAACTTGCACTGAGGGACATTTGAGTACACAAACTTGACTTAATAGGGCTTAACATGTAGGACAAAATGTGTAAAGTTCTGTGGGCAGACTCTCAGGGTACAGGTGGGGAAGGGGGCCTAAATATGATTATGATGTATTATGAAATCCACAAAAATTCAATTAAAATATATAATTATTTAGGGCCATCATTCTTTTTTTTTTTTTTTTTTTTTGTACTTTTCGAGACAGCGTCTCCCTTTATGCTCCCAAGTTGGTACCTGGGAACTCACTTGTTATGTATATCAGGCTGGCCTTGAACTCACAAAGATCCGCCTGCCTCTGCCTCCCAAGTGCTAGGATTAAAGGCTTGGGCCACCACGCCTGGCAGGGCCATCATTCTTTATGTTTTTTTTGTTTTTTTTTTCTTTGTGTATGAGTGTACTGTCTGCATGTAGGTTTGTGCACCCGTGTCGTGCAATACCGCGGAGGTCAGAAGAGGGCGTCGGATTCCCCTGGAACTGGAGTTCTCCTGGAATTGGAGCTTCAGACGGTTCTCAGCCACCATGTGGGTGCTGGGGATCGAACCCGGGTCCTCTGTAAGAGCCGTCGGCACTCTTAACCGCTAGGCCATCTCTCCAGCCCCTCATTCTTTATGTTTTATGTTTATGCTGGTATAAACTAGTCTTGTGCCCTGCCTGTAAAAATAAGAGTACATACAATTACGTACATCACATAATGCTTGATAATGATAAATGCTAGTTACTGGTTTATGTATTTTCTGTACATTTTATCATTGATTTGGACTCCTTCCTCTTATAAAACTATATGCTGTAAATAGCATGTGGCATGATGCCAGCCATGCTGTGACATGTCTTATGTCATTTTTCTTGTGTGTGCTTGACTTCATTCTGTGTTGTTTAATTCATCATGGTCCCAGGAGGAATAGGCTACGCCTTATATACACAGAGCCCATGTGCTCTATGACGTCTACACAATGAAGACATTGTCTGAGGGTACATTTCTCAGGCCACATCCCTATTACTACATGGAACATGACTGTCTAAGTCTCCTATTTATTCTGCTTCTCTGAAGAACCCTGTAACAATCTCGGTTGTTAACTTGAGTGGGTCTGGGATCAATGAAGAGGCACACCTCTTAGAGGGTATGCGCCCTAATTAACTTTAACTGTGAACTTGACACAGCTCTAAGAAGAAATGGATCTGGGGTTTCAAGAAAACAATGGCACAGTTCCAAGTACTTAAGCAATGTAAAAAGTTTCATTTCTGCAGAAGGCCCTGCTTAATCAGGCAAGCACACCAGCAGGGATGCCTAATGCGTCACTCTGAGTGGTCAGAGTCTGACCTCGCATGCTTGCTGGACTGGCTAATCCAGAGTGACATAGTTTCTAGGATGAAAGGAAACTTGAGCGCATATTTTGATTTCAAGAAGTACTGACCAGGGGATAATTTAAATTTCTTCCAAGTGGCTTCTTTATCACTTTTTTTTTTTTTTTCTGGTCTTTTCGAGATAGGGTCTCCCTGGAGCTCCAGCTGTCCTGGAACTCACTATGTAGACCAGGCTGGCCTTGAACTCACAAAGATCCGCCTGCCTCTGCCTCCCAAGTGCTAGGATTAAAGGTGTGCGCCACCACACCCGGCTTCTTTATCACTTTTTAAAAAATTGAGTTTTGTCTTATTTGATAGAAAAAAAGACAATACTTTTTGTTTACATTTTTTACATAGCCTAGACTCATCTGAGAAGGCAAGGCTCAGCTGTGGGGTTTCCTAAATCAGACTGGCCTGTTGGCATGTCTGTGGGGACTATCTTCATCATTAGCTGATGCAGGAGGTTGCAGCCCACTGTCGGTGACACCATCCCTCAGCCTTGGGCTGCCTTAGAAAGCTAGCTATGGGGTTCCTAGCATCCGCATGGCAGCTCACAACCGTCTGTAACTCCAGTTCCAGGGGATCCAACACCCTTTTCTGGGTCTTTGTGGGGATCAGACAATCACTCAAACACATAAAGTAAAAATGAATGAATTAAGAGTGGCTGGCTTGTGAGTGAGCCAGGAAGCAGCTTTTCTCTGGTGTTTTCTGTCTCAACTCCCTGCTTGACTTCCTGTTCTGATTTCCCTCAATGACGGACCTGTGACCTCGAAGTGTGAGTCTAAAGTGTGAATCCTTCATCCCTAAGGTGCTTTGGTCAGAGAGTTTAATCACAGCTAGAATACTATGGGAGGGTAATTCCTGGAAAGATTTACTGATGGGGAGCGTTGGGGGGCGACGACAGGGACACATGACCCCTTCACTAGAGTGGGTGGCACCTATGAAGAGGTCTGATGGAAAGGGTGGTATTTTGTCCTCCCATGCTGGCTCCTAGCTGGTGAGGGCATCTCTGTTGTCACTGCAGCTGCCATTCTTTGCTAACATTGGAACCCAGATTCTTCAGCCTCAGAATGAAGTCCTGGTGACACGTTCATTTTATCAGTTCATTCCTCTAAGAGAACCCTGATCAACACAGGCCCTAACACGCCGACTTCGTCTTTATTCTGAACAACTATAGATCTGATTTAGTCCTTGATGCAGTCACCTTCAGCTGTGTGCCCATTATCATTGTTTCCTTTACCATTGTTAACCTGGCTTCCCAGGGAACATGGCTCAAGCCAAAGGTTTGCAGGAGGGTTGTCTGGGAACATGTTAGCTGAGGAAGTGGAATGGACAGGGAAGACAGGAGAGTTTTCGTACCAGCCTGGGAGTTTGAGTGTGTGGATTGTGTTTGGGGGGGGGTGTATTTTGAGATAGGAGCTTACTGTACTGCCCTGGCTGGTCTAGAGCTCGATATATAGGTCAGGCTGGCCTGGAACTCACAATGATCCTCCCTCTGCTGAGTATGTGATTTATTGGTTTATTGGAACCATAGGCTTAACCAGTAAGTTCAGACTGAAGTGTCATTCTTCAACTCCCAGCTACCAGCAGCCCAAAACTCCCATCCTTTGGGAGCCTCGGTTGCTTTCTGGCCTTGGGTTGGGTGGCTCTGAGAATCCTTAGAGTAGGAAGTGAAGGGGGTAGGGCTAGAGGCTGCAGCTGTGTAGAGATGATTGACATTTGCATGCATTTAGCTCATATAGCTGTCTTGGGAATCCAAGGTGTGGCCAAGAGAACTTGAAGGGGTGCCTAAGAAATACCCAACCAACAGTCAACGTTTACTTGTTTTCAATGCTTATATTTATTTACTTAAAAAAATTCAACATTAAAAATATTGATGCCAGGCATGGTAGCGCACGCCTTTAATCCCAGGGCTTGGGAGGCAGAGGCAGGCAGATCTCTGTGACTTAAAAGCCAGCCTGGTCTATATAGTGAGTTCCAGGACACCTGGGACTACAGGGGGACCCTGTCTCAAAAAGACAACAAAAAAAAAGATTTTATTCTTTTACAGTTCGGTAGGACAGGAACTCAAGATCAGGTGTCAGGTTCCTTCTTGAGGCTCTGAAGGACAGTCTTCCCAGTGACCCTCTGACAACTGAGGAGGCAACCATCTCTCATGTGGGGAGACCCCTTGAGCTGTGCACCAGGTCTCTCTCTCCTTTTTCTTGTAAGGACAGCTGCTATTGGATTTAAGACTCATTCTAAGTATGAAATGATCTTGTCCTAAGCCAGGTATGATGGCTTATGACTGTAATTCCAGTTTGAGAGGCTGAGGCTGGAGGATTGCTGTGAATTTGAGGGCAGCCTGGGCTACATGACACCTTTTCTTAACCAAAATGAAACAAATACTTTTTGTTTTGTTTTTGAGATAGGGTTTCACTAGTACCCCTGGAACTTGGTGTAGAACAGGCTGGCCTCCAGTTTACAAAGAGCCTCTGCCTCCAGCAAGCTGTGATCAAAGCCATGAACCACCACACCTGGCAAAACAAGATTCTTAAGTCCATCTACATAGACACCGTTTGTAAAAAAGGTCACATTCACGGATAATGGAGTTAGTAGTTGGAGAT
Organism: Rhizomys pruinosus; assembly: GCA_009823505.1. Lineage (NCBI taxonomy): Eukaryota > Metazoa > Chordata > Mammalia > Rodentia > Spalacidae > Rhizomys > Rhizomys pruinosus. The sequence goes on from VZQC01011685.1 coordinate 1,956,742, forward strand.
TTAAAAAATTAACTCACATGTACATATGTGTGTCTGTGTGTGTATATGTACATTGTGAGTGCAGGTGTCCTTGGAGTCTAGAAGAGGCACTGGGTCCCCTGGAGCTGGAGTTTCTTATAGGGTGTTGGGAAACAAACTCAGGTCCTCTGCAAGAGAAGTACTGGCTCTTTTTTTTTTTTAAAGAAATCTTACCTTTTATTTATTTTAATTTTTATTTTTATTTTTTGGCCTTTTTGAGACAGGGTCTCCCTGTAGCCCCAGCTGTCCTGGAACTCACTCTGTAGACCAGGCTGGCTTTGAACTCACAAAGATCCGCCTGCCTCTGCCTCCCAAGTGCTAGGATTAAAGGTGTGCACCACCATGCCCAGCTAATTTTTTATTTATTTGCATGTGTATGAATGTACTGTCTGCATGTAGGTTTGTACACCCGTGTCGTGCAGTGCTGCAGAGGTCAAAAGAGGGCATCAGATTCCCCTGGAACTGGAGTCAAAGATGGTTCTCAGCTGCCATGTGGGTGCTGGGGATCGAACCCTGGTCCTCTGCAAGAGCTTAAGCGCTCTTAACTGCTAGGCCATCTCTCCAGCCCAAAATACTGGCTCTTATACACACTCACATATATGTACATATTTTCTCCTCCTCTCAGTTCCAGCTAACCATCATTCTATTTATGCTTCTGTGATGTGATGACCGTAGCCACCTCCTTTAAGGGGAATCAGATAGTGTGTATCGTTTTGTAATTGGCTTATTTTGCTTCAACACTCAGTGTCTATTGTCTGATTTTTTAAAACTGTACTAAGATTGAGGCTGGGAGATGGTTCAGTTGCTGAAGCGCCATAGGCATGAAGACCTGAGTTTGGATCCTCAGAACCCACTCAGGTGTAACTAAAATTCCTTCTGGGAGGTGCAAATGATGTCTGGCCCACTCTTCTCTTGGTTCCTACAAAAAACTGAGGTACTTAAAGTCCACAGCAAAACACTTAAAAAAGTAAAACAACAACAACAACAACAACAACAAAAACTGAGGTACAATTTTGCCGAACTACTGTCTGGGAAACCAGTGAGTTTCTTGGGCTTACAGAGCAATGGGTGAGGGTTTGGTTACAGGACTGCGGATGCTCCCCTTCTAGGGCCACAGTGGAAAGTCTCCATCCAGGTGGACGGGGACTTCCCCACAGCCACACAGACTGGCTAGGGATCCTCCCCTGCTTCCTCAGTTTATATACCCTTAGCCCCTCCCACTCCTGCAACTAGTGCTGTCTGGCTGGCTGGGAGGTGTGGTTGACTCTCCCTGCCCCTCCTTTCCTGCTGAGAGTAACACTCAACAAGCTTAGCTCTGATGATCCCAGGCGAGTGGGTGCAGCCAAGCTTGGGAAGGTGGCCTGTGGGGGACAGTCCTAGGCAACATAAGGTGAGGGTAACCTTTTTTTTTTAACTTTTTAAAAAAATTTTATTTTTTATGTTTATGAATGTACTGTCTGCATGTAGGTTTGTGCACCCATGTCGTGCAATGCCTCGGAGGTCAGAAGAGGGCATCAGATTCCCCTGGAACTAGAGTTAAAGATGGTTCTTAGCCGCCATGTGGGTGCTGAGGATCAAACCCAGGTCCTCTGCAAGAGCAGCTGGTGCTCTTAACTGCTAGGCTATTTCTCCAGCCCCAATGTTAACCTTTTTAAAAATATTCATTTATGGGGCTGGAAAGATGGCCTAGTGGTTAAGAGCGCCGACCACTCTTACAGAGGACTTGGGTTCGATCCCCAGCACCCACATGATGGCCAAGAACCGTCTGAAACTCCAATTCCAGGAGAACTCCAGTTCCAGGGGAATCTGACACCCTCTTCTGACCTCTGTGGCATTGCACAACACGGGTGCACAAACCTGCATGCAGACAGTACATTCATATACATACAGAAATAAAAAAAATAAAAATATTCATTTATGGGGCTCGTTTTGGAGCAATTCTCTAAAAAAATTCATTTATGCTCTCTTCCTTTTTTAATTTTATTTATTTTTTATGTGTATGAATGTACTGTCTGCATGTAGGTTTGTGCACCATGTCATGCAATGCCGCAGAGATCAGAAGAGGGCATTGGATTCCCCTGGAACTGGAGTTAAAGAGGGTTCTCAGCCGCCATGTGGGTGCTGGGGATCGAACCCGGGTCCTCCGCAAGAGCAGTCGGTGCTCTTAACTGCTAGGCTATCTCTCCAGCCCCAAGACATCATTTTAAAGAAGCAGTGTGTGCCATTCAGGCACTACAATAGTGGAGTTGGTAGGTGTGCCCAGGCCAAACAGTGGGGCTGGACACAGGGTCAGTGGCCCAAAAAGAGTCCTGAATTTTTGCTGCACATGCTTAGAAATGCAGAGAGTAATGCTGAACTTAAGGGTTTAGATGTGTAGACTCCCTAGTCATTGAGCATATCAGGGTGAACAAATGACCCAAGATGCGCCACAGAACGTACAGAGCTCATGGTCAGATTAACCCATACATGAGCTCCCCATGCCATACTGAAGTGATCCTCATTGAAAAGGAACAATTTGTTCCTAAGCCTGAAGAGGAGGTTGCACAGAAGAAACAGATCCCAGAAGAAACTGAAGAAACAAAAACATATGGCAAGGGAATAAATTGAGCATAAAAAAATTAAAAAAAAAGAAAAAATATTAATTCATGCCAGGTGTAGTTGCACACACCTTTAATCTCAGCACTCCAGAGGCAGATGCAGGCAAATATCTCTGAGTTCAAGGATAGCCTGGTTTATATAGCAAGTTCTAGGCCAGCTGGGGCTACAGGAATACCCTGTCTCAAGAAGACAAAAAAAAAAAAAAAAAAAAAAGACCACAAAATGTCATTTACTTTTGTGTGTGTGTGTGTATGTGTGTGTATGCCTATACACATTATACAGGACTATCCTCTGAGCCAAACTGCCACCATCTTCCAGGAGTTCAGCTATGCCTGTTTGCAAAAGATCAGCACAGCTCAGCTTGTTGACTGTTGACACTGTCTCATAAATGGAAGGGTGGGGTCAGGGGACCTTCACTTGAGCATCCGGCCACTTCTCCCAACCTACTGTATGCAGTTCTTCCCTGACTACATGTGGCCTCTGGGAGGGGCTGGAATACATAGGTGGGGAAGGGCCAAAGGAAAGGGCTCCATCTTGTCAGATGTTGGGGCACCATCATCCATCCTGGGTGTAGACCTTCCAGTGGCCGCTTTTATTTATTTATTTATTTTTTAAATTTTATTTATTTCTGTATGTGTATGAATGTACTGTCTGCATGCAAGTTTGTGCACCCATGTCGTGCAATGCCGCTGAGGTCAGAAGAGGGTGTCGGAATGGTTCTCGGCCGCCATGTGGGTGCTGGGGATCAAACCTGGGTCCTCTGTAAGAGCGTTCGGCGCTCTTAACCGCTAGGCTATCTCTCCAGCCCCCAGTGGCCGTTTTTAATGTCACGCACACACCCCTACCCATAACCCCTCACCCATGCTCTATAAGGCGAGTGTGATAAACTTACTGGTTCCCCAGAGTGAACTGTGGTGGAACAGAACTTTGGTTTGTCATTGGAACACAAAAGGAGGGGAAGTATAGAAGAGAGCTGTGCTGGATAGCTTTAGTGTCAACTTGACACACCTGGGTTGAGGGAGCCTCAATTGGGGAATTGGCTCCATTGGATTGGCCCGTGGCCACATCTGTGGAGTATTGTCTTGATGGTCAAGCAGTGAGGGAGGGCCCGACCCACAATGAGTGGTGCCACCCTGGGCAGGTTGTTGTGTACTGTATAAGAAGGCGGACTGGGCATGAGCCAGGGGAGCAAGCCAGTGAACAGCATTCCTCCATGGCCTGTGCTTCAGCTCCTGCCTCCAGGTTCCTGCCCTGAGTTCCTGCCTTGGGCTCCCTGAGTAATGAACTGTGACCCAGGAGATGTAAGCTGAATAAACCCTTTCCTCCCCAAGTTGGTGTCGGTCAGAGTGTTTTGTCACAGCAATGGAAGACAAACCAGAACAAGAGCCAAGCTTAGTCCTCCTCCCCCAGGGATGAACTTCTGAAACAGCGTGTGTGTGCACGTGTGCGTGCATGCGTGCATGCGTGCATGCACGTTAGAGAACACCTCAGGTGAAACTCCCCAGGGGTGTCTGCGTTGCTTTGTGTGTGTGTGTGTGTACATGTGTGTGTTATACACACCTGTGTGTGCAGGTGTTTGGAGGTCAGAGGAGGACATGGGGTATCCTGCTCCAGCACTCTCCTTCTTATTCCTTTGGGACAATCTCCAGATCCCCTGAAGACCACTAGAGTAACAGGTGTGCATGCGTCATGTCTGGCTTGCTTCTGGGATATGAACTAGGGTACTCATGCTTGCATAGCACTCTTTCGACATCAGGCAGCTCACAACCACTTGTAACTCTAGCTCCAGAGAGGAATCAATGAACTTGACCTCTGTGTCTGTATTCAAATATAGACAAACACATAATTAAAAATCAAATTGCTGGGCATGGTAGTGCATGCCTTTAAATCCCTCACTTGGGTAGGAAAGGCAGATGGATCTCTGTGAGATCGAAACCAGCCTGATCTACAAAGTTAAGTTCCAGGTCAGCCAGAGCTACATAGAGCCAGACCCTGTCTCAACCCCCCCGTCCAATAATAATAAAATAAAACAAATCATTAAAGAAAAGCCAGGGTCTCTCACAAAGTAGGTCAGGCCAACTGGCTAGTGAGCCCCAAGGCTCAAGCTCGAAAGGCAAGAATTTACCGACATAGTCATCTTCACAGCTTATGGACCTAATAATTACCATTTTTCGTTTATTTGTTTTTATTTTTTGTTTCCTGTTTATTTATTTATTTATTTTTGGTCTTTTCGAACAGGGTCTCCCTGTAGCCCCAGCTGTCCTGGAACTCACTCTGTAGACCAGGCTGGCCTTGAACTCACAAAGATTCACCTGCCTCTGCCTCCCAAGTGCTAGGATTAAAGGCATGCGCCACCACGCCCAGCAATTTGTTTTTATTTTATGAGTGTTTCGTCTACATGTATGTAAGTGCACTGGCATCATGTAATGTCCATGGAGGCAAGAAGAAAGTTTTGGATTCCCTGGAACTGCAGTTATAGATGGTCGTTATCTACCAAGTGGGTGCTGGGGGTCCTCGGCAGAAGCAGCCTATCAGGTCAAATTTCCACTCATTGCTTTTGTTGATAATGGACATTATTTTTATATTTGTTATTTTGGGGTTGTATCCTGGACATCGAGACTGCTTGTATACATTTGTGTTCTATTAATAGTGTTGAGTTTTCTGCTAGTTGGCAACTGACTTGAGGGGCTCAGACTGCAATCCCTGCCTTTCCCTTGGACAGCTGTTCACTGCTCCTTTCAACTGTCTTACTCTTAGCCTGGCTGCTTGAAGTCTGCCAGTGTTTGTGGAGGCAACACTCAAGAGTGCAATTCCAACCTTCCCTTCTTGAGCTTCTTGTGCCTTCCAGAGGGCATCACACCCAGTTTTAACATCTAGTCCTTTGGACCAGGAAGACTTCAAGCTTTTTCTAGAGTTTTCTCTGCCCCTGGACTGTGCCCAGGACCTCAGCCCAGAGCTGTGAACACAGCAACTCACTTGGCAGTTCCTGCTTCCTGGGCTGGCTCCTTTCCAGAACACACCCCTGAACTCACGCTCTGGCAACTCCGGGCTACTTTTGGTGTTTTATTTTATCCAGAGTTTAAGGTGTGGCCTAAGGAAGAGTTAGTTCTGTCACACAGAAACACAAGCCTGGTTTGTCAACTTTTGTGTATAATGACAAAAAAACAACTAGGATTTAAAATTTTGATTTTATTTTTATTTTTAATTTTTTTTATTAATTTTATTTATTTCTGTATGTGTATGAATGTACTGTCTGCATGCAAGTCTGTGCACCCGTGTCGTGCAACGCCGCGGAGTTCAGAAGAGGGTCTCGTATTCCCCTGGAACTGGAGTTCTCCTGGAATTGGAGTTTCAGACGGTTCTTGGCCGCCATGTGGGTGCTGGGGATCGAACCCGGGTCCTCTGTAAGAGCGGTCGGCGCTCTTAACCCCTAGGCCATCTCTCCAGCCCCGATTTTATTTTTATTTTAGTGTATGAATGTATTGCCCACATGTATGTAAGTATACCTATGTCATGCAATGCCCATGGAGGCCAGAAGAGGGCGTCAGTACCCCTGCAACTGAAATTATAGACAGTTGTTAGCTGCCATGAGTTTGCTGGGATTTAAACCTGGGTCCTGCTGCTGAGCATCTCTCCAGACCCTAAAATTTCATTTTGTACCAAGCCTACAGTTTATACTGTAGAATTACTGGGAAAGTACATTTTTAATTTGAGACAGGGTCTCCCTGTTGTGGTCCTGGAACTTCCTATGTAGACCAGGGTGGCCTCAATTTCACAGAGACTCCCCCTGCCTCTGCCTCCCAAGTGCTGGGAATTAAAATTGTGTACCGCCACACTTAGTAAGAAATTACCTTTTCAGCCGAGTGGTGGTGCACGCCTTTAATCCTAGCACTTGGAAGGCAGAGGCAGGCGGATCTTTGTGAGTTCAAGGCCAGCCTGGTCTACAAAGTGAGTTCCAGGACAGCTGGGGCTACAGGGAGACCCTGTCTCGAAAAGACAAAAAAAAAAAAAAATTACCTTTTCACAATGTCAAGATTCTCATAGATCTCTCTCTAGGTTCTCTCTCCTCCCTCTCTCTCTCTCTCTCTCTCTCTCTCTCTCTCTCTAGGTTCTCTCTTCTCTCTCTCTCTCTCTCTCTCTCTCTCTCTAGGTTCTCTCTTCTCTCTCTCTCTCTCTGCATAGTCATTAGTGCCTGCAGAGGCCTTGATATTCACTGTCTTCCTCAATTGCTCTCCACTTCATTTACTGAGGCAGGGTGTCTCATGGAACCCAGAATTCACTGATTCTAGCTAGCCCCGCTAGCCAGCCTGACCTGGGGTCCCTATCTCTGCCTCCTGAATACTGGGATTATGGGCAGCTGTCTCACCTGGCTGGCTCTCACTGGAGTTCTGGGGGCCTGAACTCCAGTCATCAGGCTTGCATGAGCAGCACTTTCTCCACTGAGCTGTCACCCAGCCCTTCTCAGTTAACTGACTTGAGCTTTTCATTGGTTTTATATTGAGACATTTGGGTTTTGGTACTCTGTGATGGGTCTTATTTTTTTGAGTCAGAGTCTCACTGTATAGCTCTGGATTGCCTGGAACACTTACATAGTGTTCTCCATGATCAAATAGGCCTCATACCCACAGAGATCTGCCTCCCACTCATGTGCTGCAATTAAGGTGTGTGCCACTATGCCCACCTTGTTTTATTTATTTGGTTATTTGAGACAGGGTCTTGTTATATAGCCCAGGCTGGCTTCAAACTCTGCCTCCTGAGTGCTGAGTGAGAGTTGGTTGGGTGCTACCACACCCAAGGATCTGATTTTAAAAGTTCTGGGCTGGGGAGATGAGTCAGTGGTAAAGGCACTCACCAAGCTTGGGGCCCAGAGTTCAATCCCTAGGAGAGAATCAACTCCATAGTGGTGTCCTCTGGCTGCCACACAGACTGCAGCACCTGCCTCTCTTAGATCTCTCTCTCTCTCTCTCTCTCTCTCTCACACACACACACACACACACACACACACACAGAGTAATAGTTTTTAAGTTTTCTTTTTTTTTTTTTTTTTTTCGTCTTTTCAAG